>CABHPQ010154927.1:0-24241 GCA_902168405.1 Peromyscus aztecus
AAAGATGGTCACCTGTGTCTAAGGCTGGCCTCAAACACGTGATGCAGCAGGTGACATTGAACTTCTGATCCTCCGCCTGTAGCTCCCAGGTGTTGGAATTAGAAGCCTGTGCTGCCATGCTCAGTTAATGATTGCTCAGGAGTGCCAGGCAAGCGCTCTATCAAATGAATGACATTCCCAGCCGTTTAATTTTTCATCTTCATTCTCTCATGTGCGTCCCTGCGGGGAAGTTCCAGATTCTTAGGTCCTTTATCCACTCCTTTTTGTGGAAACCAAAGTGAAAGGAAATAGTAAAGGCACTTGTCCTCATGGGCTCAGGTGGAACAAGACTCAAATTCAGTCTTAGGGGTTTGACACCGCATCTTTGGTGTCTGGTTGTATTTAAGTGTTCCTGGGAAGCTTAAGAATGAAACCACATGTTGCTGCTTTCCATGTATAAGACTGAGAATATTAAGTTCATAATTCTGCTTAACAAATCATTCTCGTTCCCTCTGAGAGACCAATTGACAACCTGTAACAAAACGAGGATTTGGTTTTAGATTTAGTTCCACCTTTGGTGGAACTCCTCTGTGCCATTTGCTTTTCTTCATGACGTTTGATGTGTACTTCATATAAATCATAATAGAATGGTAAGAGAATGTACATAATGTCACCCAAAAAACGGATAGCTGGTTAGAGGATGTTGATTGCCTCTCATCTATTACTTGACAATACTATTTGGGAATGGGTAAGTAACATTTTGCCTTTCCGTTTACCTAAATTGATAATCAGTAATCATCAACTGGGACAACTGTACAGTGTCCATATACAATAGCCAAGAAGTGCTGGAGTGTTTTTAATAGTAAAATTTCCACTGTCCAGGGAGGTCCAGTTGTGTAAATTTATTATCTTGCAGTCAGTAAGACCAATCCATTGTGTTTCTCCAGAGTGATGGTTAGTTGCAGTGGATCATTAGTCTATCTGTTTTATGATTTCTTAGGTTCTGCTAACTTAAACTAACTGAAGAATTAGTCTTTCCTTATTAACATGTATATTACCGGGGCTTAAAATTTTGAGTAGTGAATCCAAACCTTTTTTTCTGGAAATGATCAAGAATTCAGATTTCCACATCTACAGTGGGAATTTGTTGTGCTTGTCATTCTGACCTCCAAATAACTAGAGGTGAAAATAAGGACTTCTGCATTCTCCTTTCGGATTTTTACCTGTGATGATGGAAAAATGAATGGGAAAGTAATGAATGAGGAAGATACTTGATGTTCAAGGGCTATAATGAAGTGCTGCATACTCATCTAGCCAAAGTCTTAGGAACTGATTGGTTAAGTGGAGAAACAGAAAATGCAATATTAGTTAAATTAAGGAAATTATCAGAACAATCCTGTCTTAAGGAATCAGTACAGTGCAGTGATGTAGGATATTAATGACTGTTATGTGTTTAAAGTAAGAGCTAAATAATCACTAGTAACTGCTGAGGATTCTTATGAAATTTACTATGATAATGAAGGTAACGAACACTTTTTTTTTTTTTTTTCAGACAAAATTGTAAGGAAAGCTGGCAGTCTAGCAGATGTTTATGTTTACGAAGTGGGTCCGGGACCTGGTGGAATCACAAGGTCCATTCTCAATGCCAATATTGCTGAACTTGTGGTAGTTGAAAAGGACACTCGATTTATTCCAGGATTACAGGTAAGATACTTCAAGTGTCTTTTTTAGCAAGTAAAACCTGAAAGAAATCTTAGGCCATGATTCTAAAATCCCTGTGTTGACCAAGGACTGTGCAGACCATTCTAAAACTGCAGCTCTCCAGGTCCTATCCCAGACATTAGGATCCTGTCATCTAGAGAAATCTAGAAAACTGTTGTACATAGGAATACCCAAATGGTCTGTTGGGTACAGTTTGAATAAAAGCACTTTAGACATGGATGCTAAATAAACTAATCATTTCTACAGTTTTTTATTTCTGAGCTGTGCATATTAGGGCCCAGTTCTGTAGAAAGGCATAAAACTAAATAATTATCAATAATGACCAATTGGAATGACTTAGGAGAACTTTTTAGGTTCCATAAAAGCATTTCCACACATAAAAGATAAAGAAGATACATGCTAGACCTCATCGAGAGGAATTAGTTGTTGAGTTTAAGCATTTTTACAAGAGAACTTTTATGTATAAAGAAGTAGTTGCCCCACTTAGAACCATAGATGAGGTTTGGGTGAAATTTTTAGACACACAGGTGCTGTTATAGGGAAAAACTTGAAGGGCTGGGGGTGTTTCACATGACTTGTGAGAACCTAGGGTGAGTGTCTTCACTCTGCCCATCACAGACTGGCCATGGAGAATAAGCCTGTTTTGGTTATTGTAGGAAAAAAAATAAGGAAGTGGAAATTCAAGGAGGAAGGTTTGAGGGTTTGTAATAAGGGGGAAGTTGAGTTTTTAAAACATTGGCAAGCAGTGGGACAGATTATATAAGGGATCCTGTAAAGAAATTCCTCATAAGAGGCATTTGATGACTGAAAGGCCTTTGTTTGATTTCTGTATAATTCTAAAACTTTAAAAGAGCCCTGAGTTTTAGACCCATATGAGTAGGAGTTTATTTTATGCCTATAACAGAATGGTAAAATTATCCACTGTTCTTCTACTTTAAAAAAAAAAAAAAGGTTTAAAAATAGTATACACAAATACTTGTGTATGTTAAAATAGTTTGAGAAAATTTGTTTTTAAAATCTAGGATTTTGTTGTAGGCAGAGTTTCTCTGTGTCTCGGCATTTGCTCCCAAATAACCAAAAAGAGGCTTAATATTAATTATAAATGCTCAGCTGATAGCTCAGGCTTATTACTAACTAACTCTTACAGTTTAACCCATTTATATTGATCTACATTCTGCCACATGGTGTTAACTCTCTTTCGTCTTGCATCTCCTGTTTCCTCTCTGTGTCTGGCTGGTGACTCCTCTGACCCCAAAATCCTGCCTAGCCTTCGCCAATCAGCTTTTTATTAACAACGAGAGCAATACACATTTACAATGTACAGAAGGGTTATTCCACAGCATTTTATGGGCACTTCTTTAGAAAACTAGTGATTTTATTTTTCTCATCTGGCTTCATCTGGTTTTCCATGTGTTAAATAATTATATAATATTGACTTGTCTCTAGTTTTGCTGGTCAGAATTCCCTTCAGATTGCTAACTTAATTTTGGGAGTGATACATGGTAAATGTTCCTGGACCATAAGTGAAACTGAGTAGTGTGGGGTTTTCTTTTGTTTTGTTTGCTTTAAGAACCACATCCCCGCTGGCAGTGGAAGTAGGAATATTGTTTTTGGTGGGATTATCTGGTGACCTAAAGAAACTGATAACTGCTGTGTTGTTCTCTTTGTGTTTATTCTTTCAGCCCTTAGTGGACACAGAGAGCATTCACTTGACTTTTGTACCTTTCAAGGAGGCTTTCTAACCATCCTGTTTCCCCATCATATTTCCCGTTAATCAGAGGGTGAATAAAATCCGTGTTAATCCCCACATTCATTTATACATTCTCTTCTGTGCATTCACAGTGTCTGAAGACCGACTATTAAAAGGGCGACCACCTCCCATTTCTTCCCCCACCCCGCCCCTGGAGTGTCTGCCTCCTCACTCTGTACCTTGTTTGGTTAGATTTATCATGGCTGGCAACATGATGGTATCTTTAATGCTTGTTTATTCGTCCTCAGTCTCACCCCTTTAGGACTTAACTGGCACAGTATAAAGATCAGAGTCCTTATTCCTCTGTATCTCTAGTGTATACGACAGTGCCACAAAATAGTGTCTCGTGTGGGAAATAAAATCATCTGTGACTGTTGTGTATGTATCAGAGCAGCTGACTAAATGTGTCGTTGGATAGTAAAGTAAATAGAAACATTGATTATTGGGAAGTTTTATGCTTTTTTTTTTAAATATCAAAGCTAATTCAAGATAAATCACAGGAAATGTACATTTGATTTCTTACCAATTTCACAAGCAGCAAAATGAATTCTTAGTGTCTTCTTTGCGGGAAAGGAACTTGACTTAAAAAGAAATGATGGGTACTAAATTATCAAATAGGCTTCTTTTTCCTGTAAAGAATGTTTCAATATGTAAAGCTATGCTCTGTTAGATGTCCTAAATTAATCATAAAATTGAATAAAAGCAGAAATAAAGTGATCTATTTTAAGGATTCCATTTTAGTGATCTCTAAGCTAATAGAATTACTTTTTAAAGAAAGTGTAATAATTTATAAAATATCTTCTGGCTGAAAGTATGTCATTTGTAGCTTGATTCAGTTGTTACAGCATAATCATGAGGCAGCTATAGGGGAGGGGAGCATGTCACATCCCTTCTATGTATTGGAAAGGAAAGTAAATCTTTTCGATGTGTGAAAGCAACATGGGTGATTTTTATGGCAAGGGACATTGGTGGTCCCATCTGGCTGCCAGGATGAACTTAGACTCTAGCTGTGTGCCCTTAGGTGGAAAATTCTGTGCATGTTGCCTCAGTTTACTCAGAATTGTTACTAGTATTTAGTGAGTGCCTGACACTTGGTAATCATTCAGTGAATCTTTTTGTTTTGCTGTTTGTTTTTCAAGACAGGATTTCTCTGTGCAACCCTGGCTGTCCTGGAACTCTGTAGGCCAGGTTGTTCATTTCTTCCTCGTTACGTTATGGTCATTTATTTTTCTTGCATTTCTGTGACTGAGGATTCTCTATGAAGGGGAGTAAGGAGACTTTATATCTCAGGGAGCTTGAAGCTTTGATAGTATTTTTTTTTCCCATTTGTGAGCTGGAGATAAGGTCATAAAAGCCTCTCTTAGGACAAGGAGTCCAGATTCTTAAATTTTTGTTTGTTTCTTACATGTGTAATATATGGTTACAGTGTATCATTATATGATTAGTATGTATCACCATAATGATAGCTAATATTTCTGAAGCATTGGCCACTAAATACTTTGTTTTACAAGTTTATTGCAATTTTATTGAGATTTCATAAACCACACTTAGTGGAAATACTCAAATTACTGGCATGCCGTGGTACTGTGCTCACACTAAAGACGGTAAACATGGTCGTGAGGAGAACTTGTTCTTGTTATGGATTACTTGCTCCTCCCTTTGCCTGTCCCTGGACAGCTCATCAGGAGGAAGATTTTTCTCCTCTTTATTAAAGTTACATTTGACTGTAATAATGTCATATGTACTTTTTAGTTAATGCTGCATATGTCTGTATCTTTTTCTCAGAATAGTTATTTTCACACATGCTGAGGTATTAGTAACTTTCTGTGTTTGTTGCTGTATAAGTAGTCCACTGTGTGAGTTTACCAATTTTGTGGATATTTGCCATTCCCCTTTTGATGGATTTTCTTAACAAGCCATTGGAATATTAGCATGCAACTGTTTTGTAAGTTCGTTCCTTCATCTTTCTCCAGTAAAGACCTAGGCTGTAATATCTGGGTCTGATGCTCTGCCTGGGTCATTTTCTGTTACACAACTACCAAACTATTGAGGTGCCTAGCCCATTTTCCACTCTGACTGGATGGAGCCGAGTTGTAGTGGCTGTACGGGTTTGCACACACTGGAATAGTGACCTTGTGGTGTTTGGTCTTTGTTTGAACCCTTGTGGTTTGTATGTAGTGGTGTCTTTCGGGTTTGCTAATGCCTGATGATTGCATGTGTATCGTGTGCTTCCTACACCCGTAACTAACTTGAGGAATTATTTAGATAATTTTGCTATTTTTAGTGGTGGTCCGTTTGTCTTGTTAATTTTGAGAGCTCTTTATATGGTTCAGGCACATGCTTTGCTGAGATTTTCTCAGCTGTGGTGGCTTTTTTCATTTTCTTAACAGTGTCTTTTGAAAAGAAATTTAACTTTTACAAAGTACAGAATTTTCAGCTTTTTCTTTTAAATATGATTTTGTGTCATTTTTAGAATATTTTTGAAAATCAATTACTAAGAACTAACAAAAAAAATATGAGCCAGACAGTGGTAGCCTTTAATCCTAGTACTTAGGAGGCAGAGGAGGCAGGTGAATCTTGGAATTCAAGGCCAGCCTATTCTACAGAGTGAGTACCAGAACAGCCAGGACTATAAACAAAAAGAAAAAGAATTTTACCTGTATTTTAGCTCTTAGCTTTGGATCTCTGTTCATTTTGACCCAGTTTCTGTCCATCTGTATCTGTCTACTTTTTTCCCTGACTGCCTCTTTGCACTGTATGTTGGGTTCATCTGTCTGCTTGTAGAATTGTCCCCTTGATGCTAATATTGGAATCCAGTTCTGTTCCACTGGCTGCATGCTCTGTCTTTTGCTTGAGATTAAGTTGAAACTAAAAATTAATTTGGGTAGGAATTCTGATCTATGAACATTGTATATAAATTTATTGATATTTTCTCTTGACACTGTTTTATACTTCTTAGTGTGCAGATTTTGCACACGCCAGATTCACCTTTAAGAATTGCATGCATTTTGGTTTTTTTGTTTTTGTTTTTTCAAGACAGGGTTTCTCTGTGTAGTTTTGGTGCCTGTCCTGGATCTCGTTCTGTAGACCAGACTGTCCTCGAACTTAGAGAGATCCGCCTGGCTCTGCCTCCCAAGTGCTGGGATTAAAGGCATGTGCCACCACCGCCCAGCTGAATTGCATGCATTTCGATGCTCTTGTACATGATTCTAGTTTCTTTTTTTTTAACTTCCCAGTGGCCTGTTGTCATTGATGTCTTGGATGCTGACTTTGTACCCTGAAACTTTACTAAACTCAGTCATTGGTGGCTTCTTTGTAGATTCCTTCTTACTGTACGTGTGTATTACCATGCCATGAAATAAAAACAGTTCTACCTCCTTTGTTCTAATCAATCCCTTTGCATCTGTGTCGTCTTTTTGTCAGCCATTGACTAGGAACCCCAGTGCGGTGTTGAACAAGTAGTCAGAGTGCACACCCTTCTCACTGGGAAGAAGTCAGCCTTTACTACTGTGATCTTGGCCTTTTTCTGGGTCTCTTTCTCCAGCTGAGGAAGGTCTCTGCTCCTAGTTTGCTAAGGGATGCTGTTTTCTTTTTTGCAATCAATGAATACTGGATTTGTTTTTAAAAAATGCTTTCCCTAGGTTTATTGAAACGCTTTTCTTTTTGAATATGTTAATACGGTGAATTGTATTGATTTGTTTTGTTTTGTTTTGTTTTTGTTAGCCCAACCATCTGTAGTAGTAACTCCCCCTCCCCTTTCTATGACACAGGTCATTTATGCATACCTATTTTTTTCTGATTGATTTGATTATAGATTTGTTGACTTTATTGATCTCTAAAATACAGCTTTAATTTCGTTGACTTTTCTGTTTTCGGTGTTGTTGACATCTGCTCTGAGATTTCTTGTTTTCTGTTTACCTGGGGCTTCATTTGTTCTGCTTTCTCTGTAGCTATTGTAAGGTGGGAGCTGAGTCATTGACTCTTGAGGCTTTTTCTGTTGTCTTATAGATTAATGCTATAAATTTCAGTTTTGTTAGAAAACCGCCAATTTTGAAGTGTCATGTTTTTTCTTTAATTCCATTAAAAGTAATTTTATGTTTTGTTTTGTTTCACCCATTAACAACTATAATAGCTAACATTTATGAGGAGTTGACCACTGAGTACTTTGTTTTATAGCTGCTTTTGAGATACTAAAATTAAAGAAAATTTTCAAAAGAAATTCAAAATTTCCATCCAGCCTCTATTTTTTTTAATTTGTATTTGATTTGTGGGCTATTTAGAAAACTGTCATTTAATTTGCATTTTTCCATATATCTTTCTATTATTTTCATTTCGTTATGTCCAGAAAACATACTTGTATAGCATATCGTAGCAAATTTATTCAAATTGATTTTATGGTATAAACACAGCCTTGGTAAATGGTTCATATGTAAAATACACATAAATGCTGAAAATTCTTTTTGTGTGTGTTTTTACGTAGAGTTTAAGAAGGAGAATATGTCTGGTGTCTCATACTCTGTCTTAGTGTGGGAAGCTCAAGGGTTCTTCTCAACCAATGGGT
Source organism: Peromyscus aztecus (assembly GCA_902168405.1). Taxonomy (NCBI): domain Eukaryota; kingdom Metazoa; phylum Chordata; class Mammalia; order Rodentia; family Cricetidae; genus Peromyscus; species Peromyscus aztecus. Next base: position 8,013 of record CABHPQ010154927.1, read on the forward strand.
TATGTGGCTGCTTAATGGAATTTTAGAGCCACAAAGGAAATCAACAACTATTTTAGTATTGTATTGGGCCTTCTGTGATAGGTATGGCAGAATGTTCGCGGGACTGAAAACACGTGAGAGGTGCGAGCCTTTGACCTGTTGAAAGTGTAGCTCCCCCTTTCCCTTCTGTACCACAGGAGTCATACTTAGCCTTTACCTGCTCACACATGAAGGTGGAACACTGCATAAAGAAATCACACGTATGGGAGTCCATGATGGGGCTGGGCAAACAAGCTTCTACTACAGGTTCTCTGCCCTGTTTAGGAAGAAAGCAAGGATTGTAGCATCCACTTTAGTCCTTTTATAATAGTATCCTTCATCTGTTTTGGACATTCTTTATAACAATACATTTTCAACTTTCTGTTTATCATATACCATATTACAATTCTTCTCAGGTTTGCTTTAGAGGTTTTGCCTAGCTCTTCTGTTGGTATTTATTTCAGCAGTATTTGGGCTCTGTTATATGACAAATAAGGAAGAAGGTAATTAATGCTTAGCTCATACAGTATTGGCTGCTGTGAGCCCCTTACTATGAGAAGGTGGCATGAAGCACCGAACAGCTATTTGATATAGTTCTTTTTGTTCTCAAGGAAATTTGAATTTTTGCCGAAGTTCCAGAATTGCATGAGTTCTTTTCTCAGCAAATTAAGTTGCGAAAAAGCCACCTAGGTCAAGCGCAGTTATACCCCTGCAGAATGCTTTCACACAAGCCTTGGCGTTAGAGGAGAGAATGCTTCTGCACATGTTATCTGACCTTTATTAAAGGCACAGCCATGTCATTGTTCCATGTACCTTTTACAAACCCTAACACAGGAAGAGACATTTCTCTCTTGGGGACTTGGAATAATTACTTCTAACACAGTAAGAATTTTATATGCCATTGTGCAAGCCGGGAGCTAACAGTTCTTCTGATAATGTTAGTAGAAGTCATTTTTACATGTATGCTTTTCCTTTTTATGACTTGGTTTTCTACTTTTTTAAGACTTAGTGAACGTCTTTTACTCAAAGCCATTTCACACTCTGTTTTGGAAGACTATATTTAAAACTAACATTAAAATCATAGAACAGCTTGAGAGTGGCCATACAAATACTCACCTTAGCGTGGTGGGCTGTGCTCTGAACCCATCAATCATGTTGTTACATCTCCAGATTTTGAAGTGTAATGCTTGGGGCCATTCTGGAAGGGTAAGAGTGATCTTTCCCACCCCACAATAGCATGATCTGATGAAAACATTTTTCCATTATCTTTGGTTGGGTAGGGAATCTGTATGTGTTTTTGCTGAGGGTCATTTTAGGTGTTTAAAAGGGTGTTTCTATAATGATAATGCCAGTTCACTTGGCTTGGCACACACCCTCCACCACCACCAACACCTCATACTCAGCTCATTCCTTCGGCCATGAGGAGTTGGGTAAGGGAAGCTGAGGCCACACAGTTGTCAAGGAGGAACCAGGCCTTCTACAAGATGGATTTGGTTTCCCTTGACTGAGTGTTAAACCTGAATGGGAGTCCAAAAGAAATAGAGGAGAAATGCAACTTTGTACAGGAAAGGAAAGTAGATTGCTGTTTTTGTCAGTTCTTAGTGTGCAGTTGTGTATGTGAGAGTATGGGGAAAAATAACGTTCCAAACACAGTTATCAGAGCATGGTAATTAATACCAAAGAAGCAGGTTTACATTGTTTTGCTTTAGTTCTAATTACTAATTACTAATTACTTTCTATATATTGACATTGTGTAACAGAAGCTTTTAGTTCTGCCTCTTTGTTTTTTGATATGCTAATTTGTTTTGTTTTAATTATGTAAAGCATAATTGCGGGAAAAAATTAGCCTTCTCCATTATTGGTAAGTGTTATCATTAAATTCACTGTTCATACAGTTATCAAATATCCCATAAGAACTCTCTCAGTTTTTAAGTATCTTGAAATTACTGTTTTCTAAGACATATTATCTGAAACTGATCAAACCATGGTAGCTTAAAACAATCCCTAAGTATATGAATGTCAGAGGTATGCAAATATTTTTGATAAATAACCATGACTAACCATATCAGATTAACTGATCCTAAATTTAAAATGTCCACCCTCTTACTAAAACAGGCTATGTACTTGAAACTGTTATTTGTATAATCTTGCCTCATTTATGACTGAGGTAAATCCTGGCAAAGTCCTCTACCCCACAAATTTTGAGAACCAGCTTCTGCAGTAGTCCACAACTTCATGGATGCTCTGTAGTCATCCACTCATCTGCTTATTCAATGCCTGTTCCACACCTGCTGTGCGGTGCTGTCCCACTGGACACTATGAAATAGGCAGGAAACAGATCTTCCCTCAGCAGCACAGTTGTCAAAGAGAAAGAAACCCACGTGTGTGCGGCCGCCGTGGCATGTTACAAGTGCTGTCAGGAACCATGGGCGTCTCACAGAGTGAGCGGAGGGGGAAGCAGCAAGTTACAGCCTGGCTCGGGTCTCCTCTCCGACACAGGATACAACAGAGGAGAAATCGGTCAGCAAGCCGTGGGCCTTGCTGCAGTCTCCCCTCCGGCTTCCACGAGGCCTTTTTCAGCCTTGCTGTTAGTTGCTTGAAATGGACCAAAGGAAAGTGTTGAGATAGGGGTCGGGGGGTGTTGGCTTTAATGACATGAGGGAAGAAGAGCAAAGAGGCGGGGTTCTCCAGGAACCTGTTGGCACCCCTACATAGCCCTGTGCCCGTTCCTCAAATCTCAGCAACTGAGTGACTGAGATGGTGCCCAGTGTGGGAAAGGGTCACCACCCCTTTCCATGCTGTCTGCCTCAGCAGTGGTGCTTCTCACCGAATATCAATCAGTCCTGCATTTTAAGCATGGTAAGCTCAGGGACTGCATGGTTTGTTTGTTTTTAATAAATTTATTTTATATACTGGCCGCAGTTTCCCCATCTTTCCTCTCCTCCCGGTCCCTCCCCCACCCCTACCCCCCCACCCCCGTTCCCACCCCCACCCCCAATCCACTCCTCTGTTTCTGTTCAGGAAAGGGGAGGTCTCCCATGAGTATCAACAAAACATGGCACATCAAGTTGCAGAAAGACTAAGTATCTCCCCATGTGTAAAAGCCGGGCAAGGTGAACCAATATGAGGGTAGGATCCCAAGGGCCTGTAAAAGAGTCAGAGGCAGTGGGAACAGAGGTTGTCTCTGACTGCATGGTTTTTATTCGACCAAGGATATCAAGAAGTAAGTTCTGTATTGGACGCAGGGGGACTTGACACCAGTTTGGCTCAGCCTTGGGGCTCATTTAAGCTAAGGGCCAGCTTTTAGTATATGATGCTAAGGACTGAAATTAAGGAGAAAAAGCTTCAGAGTGCTAAGGAATAAGGTTCTATGGTTTGGTTTGGTGAGCTGGGGTGGAGCCCACAGATTTGCATATTCTGACAAGTATTCTATCACTGCGATAAGTCCCAAGTCCTCACTGTTCTTTTGTGCTAAGAAAAGAGTGAAGGAAAAAAGGAAACAGATTATTGGGAATACAAATGGGCTGAGAGGTAACTGTTGTGAAAATATGGAGGATTGTTCTCAGGTTACAGTGACTGTGATTCAGGTCAAGGAGTGTCTCAGAATGCCAGGCAAAGGACATCCTACTTAGTTTGAATTTACTCAAAGATTACCTGTAAAGTTTTATGTGCAGAATCTTTTGTGTACATTGAATATATACAGGTTTAATTGAATTAGCTCATTTTCATACACTTTACTCTTAATCCTCAGGAGTTCACTGTAAGGTTTCTTAGTATGTTACGTTCACTCTTCCCAAGCAGAAACACAAGTCATTCTGACTGTCAAATTAGACTGATAGGCTGTTTTAAATCCTAAAATGGCACTCTAGTCTCTGCTGCTTTACCTAACCCTTGTTGTATTTTGTAGAAACACAATGGTTTCATCAGTGATCAAGTCTAGTGTTTGCTTTTCCCACTTATTATTGATAAGATTTTGAGTTTTGCTGCCCCGAAGTCTATGAGCTCATTTTATTGACCTCTTGTAAACTAGATGCTTTCTGATGCAGCCCCTGGAAAGCTGAGAATTGTTCATGGAGATGTGCTGACATACAAGATAGAAAAGGCCTTTCCAGACCACATTCGAAGACAGTGGGAAGATGGTAAGTGCCTTGATCTGGGGTTGTTTGTTCCTTGTTTGTTTTGCTGGCAGTGGCAGGTGGATGTGTGTCTGTCTGTTTCTATTTTGGTCATTCATATCACAGATATTCAGTTATCACCTATCTATTATAATAAAGTGTTTGCTTTTATATTTTTCTGTTAAAATTACCTGAACAGAATCAAATAATGTGCATTGTAATTTTTTCTGCTTTTCTACTTTCTTACAAAATATGGTTAGTTTTTGTGATTTTTTTTTTCTTAAGACAGCGTCTCATGCTGTAGCCCAGGCTGATCTTAAACTTGAGAACCCTCCTGCCTTGGCCTCACAACTGCTGTCATTACAGGTGTGCACTACCATACCTGGTTGAGTTTTCCCTGATTCTAATTTCCTTGTTTCAGATCTTCAAGTTGTAGTTTCTGTGCAAATATACTTTATATTTTTATGACGCTATACCAAGTATTGTTAACTATTTTTGAAACATTGTAAACCAGGCCACCCACAGACCTTTATCTCTCTTTCCTTTGCTTTTTTCCTTCTCTCTTTTCTTTACTTTTTCACAGTAATGACTCTGACCAGCCAAGGCACTCTTCCTTCAAGGACATATGTTTACTGGGTACCAGCAGTGTTCAGCTCTTGGGAAATGCAGATGATATAGGGCATATGGATTGCTAACAGGAACTCTCAGAATAAGTGGAAGAAGGGGTTTAGCCGACCTAGCTGCTCCTGTGTGTCTGGCCTCCCCAGGGTCAGGCTCCTCCAGAGCAGCTTGTGTTTATAGTCACTGACCTTGCAGCACAGAGTCTGCAGTTCTCTGTCACTGACCCAGCTGTGCTAGGATCAGTCACCCATGTGGCCCATCCATTTGGTGTCATGTATCACCTTCAGGACTTCTGTGCACCGGCTTCCCTGCTTACGGGGCTCCACCATTCTACTCGGTGTTTGGAAACTTAAAACTGTTCTTTGCCAGTGGTTTGAGGGTTTGGGGTTTTGTTTGTAGCTTTTTGTTTGGTTTTTGTTTTCTAACCCACTTCCTGTTTGATTCTGAGACTCTTTTTGTGGCATCTTCTCATGCTAAAGGTTTGCCTGGATTTCTCTATTTCTTTGGTTTTATTTCCACCTAAATATTTCAAGCATTCAAATTTTAAACGCAGCTTGTATACCCCTCCTGGGTGTCTGATGATCTGTCAAACCCCAATTCTTTAAACTCATTGTGTCTAAAGAAAATCAGACAAAACTCATTTCATGACCTTCCTTAGAACTTTTTTCTCAATAAATACAAAGCTAATTGTGGAAAAAAATGCATTTTAAGAGAACTGAAAAATACTGAATCATATCTTTTCCTATGCCTTCATTTGATCCTCATAATTAAATGTAAATTAAACTATTAAGATCATATTCAGAATACATTCATGTCCTCATTCCAAATTGTCTTCTCCCCGCAACCAGATCCTCCAAATGTACATATTATTGGAAATCTGCCTTTTAGTGTTTCAACCCCACTGATCATCAAGTGGCTTGAAAACATTTCTCTTAAAGATGGACCTTTCGTGTATGGCAGAACTAAGATGACGTTAACATTTCAAAAGGAAGTGGCTGAGGTAAGTCTTACTTTGGGTATTTCATTGTATGATCAAATTTCCAAACCATTGGCCATTTACCATTGGCCGTGTTTTCTAAGTTAAAACTTTTCCATTACACAGAGAAAAACCCATCCAAAAGTTAAGACATGTAGTGAAGATAGCAGACAGGACTACGAGATGTGCTCAGTGGAGAGCATGAATTACACTTGTTAGCCAACGAAGACGGTGTGTTCAGCACAAGGCCTACACTGCCATACACAAAACCGAGGAACACCCAGATGTCGAGAGTGGCCTGTGCTATCCTCTGCAATCCTTGGGGTGACAGTTAAAAGATAATATGGTAAATTTGTCATTGAAGAAAATCTCATTAACCAATACATAGATTATCACTTGATCCCCCCACCCTCACCCTACTACCCAACACACACACACACACACACACACACCCTACACCTCCACCTACCTCAGTTGATGCCTGCTGAGCCTGCCTTCCTGTGGCCTGGTTATTCTGAGTTTACAAAGTGAACCTCCAGGGTGGACAAGGACAGCTTGCAAGATACGACCGCAAGGCGAGCCTGAGGTGAGGATCTGCACTTACAGCCTCACCTCACTCGATTACATCTCCTTTCTGCCCCCCATTACCAAGGTAATCCATAAGAACTGAGTTTTGGATTGTTCCCTTCCCTGGTCTTGATAAACAGATTTGTATCCGTGTGTCTCATATACTCTAGGTTTATCCACTCTTCAGCTTTACTTAAAAGGAGTCATTCAATATGTGTGTGTTTATTGTCAACAACTTGGGAGTCACACATGTGCTCACAGTTATCACTCACTTACATGGCTCTCTGTCATCTGTCCCAGGATTCATTTCAGTACTTTACTATTAGGAACAAAACTGTCATGAAAGTTCTTAGGCACAAGGGCAAGTTTTGGACAAGATATGTGCCCAGAAGCTTCATTCTTGTTAGGCAATGCTTAACTGTTTTGTGAAGTCATCAGGCCTGTATACTCCTACCAACAATGTCTGCATGAGTTCATTTTGCTCCATATTTTTGCCCGCTCTGGACGTTAATAGACTTACACATTTTGTTATTAACCTAGGGACGATGGTGTGTTGTGCTATTTTTTGTCTTTGCTGAGTTTTAATGAAATGGGGCACCATTGCATCTTTGGGTCACTTGGGTGTTTTACATTGAACTGCTTACCCTTGCTAATCTTTCTGTGGGTTATCTTCTGTTTGCTGTCATGCAATTATTACATATTCTCTGTACTTGTACAGTGGACTGCAGATTTCCTTTCTCTATGCTAATATTGTCATGGTCTTTTTACAGTGTCTTGAGAATTAGACATTTCTTTTTCCTTAACTTTTTTACCAATATATATTAATTGTACAAAGTAATAAGCTTTATTATGACACTTTCACAGACATATATAATATACTTTGATTCTGTTCACACACAGACATGCCCCATTACCCACTCATGGTTCTCCACCTTCCCACTGATCTTCTTTCTTGAAGATCAGACATTCTTAATATTTAATTTGTGGTTTCTTACTGAAGAAATCATTTATGTCTTGATCGCGAAGGTATCTTTCTTTTCACTTTTCTGTCCATAATCCACTTGAGATTGATTTTTGTATATAGTAAAAGTTCTATTTCACTATTGTTAGCATAGTAAATCTCAGCCCCATTTATTACCATCTGCCCTTCACTAGTCTCTTATCAGTAGTACTCTGCAGAAAGCGTTGCTCTGATTAGAGACATCAGGAAAATGATGATTTTTCAGCAGCAGGCTCTGTGAGACACAGGGAAGTCCTCGGGAAGAAAGAACCCTCAGGTCAGGTCAGATCAGTTAAGACAGATTAATTTGACCAAATGTGTGTCATGTTTGCATGTATTGAAGGAATAGTCACACCAGTTTGAGGAAGTTTGAGTGGATTACTGCTAACACCACAGAGTATCAAATCCAGACGGGACTGAAGCAGGGAAAGGCACTATTAGGAGGGCAGAGTTGTGATGGTAGCACACTGGTAGATCCCTTTTCTGCTGCTGCTGTGGTTATTTGGTGTTTTGTTCTCGTACAACACAATAGAGATTGAAAGCATTGAGCTCTCTTTATCCTTTGAGGAAAGAGCGGAGGAGCAGAGCCTTAAGTAGTAGAGTCATGTTTTCAGTGACTCAGCTGGCAGCTGGGGTTTTTAATGATCGTGTTGTTTTGACTTCACCATAGGCAATTATTTTTCTTCAACAAAGGTTTATTTTAGTTAAATTTTTACATGAATATTGAATTGGGAGCAAGTCTATAATTTATGGGATGCATTAGAAGTGTGGGTAACACTGGTCCTTTTGACTGACTTTCACATTTTTGCAGGTGAAAGTTTCATGGGAAGACTGGGCAGCAGTATTGTCTTACATATCCTGTTTGCTTTGAAACACAATCCTGCATGTAATATTTTATATTTTAGCCACAGAACAGAATCAAATAAGTGCCCTCCTCATATTCTTTTCTCTAGGATTATAGGATGTAAGAATTCAGCCTGGGCACATTAAAGGGCATGTAAGTGGCGTTACAGATCGGAAAATGGAGTCAGACTCTGTAGCAGTAGTTAATGGCTTAACAAATCTCATCTAAACTCTCTTTATAGTTGAACTGGCTTGGAGGGCTTTATTGTCTTCCACGGGTTGTACAGCACTTGAATTTGAACACAGATCATCTGTTTTCTGGTAGAGTCATGAGATTCAAGTTCTCTATTTTGCTGGCCTGTGGGTTTTTAAGAGAGGTCAACCTCTCTGTCTTCTTCTATTTCCAGAAGACGTTGGCTGGTCATAGTTACATCCTAGCAGAGAAAATGTCACCACTCTATTAATGACATAATGTTCATTGTCCCTGGTCCGAGACTATGTAACTTCTCAGGTACAATTTTTTACTAACAATATTGTAGATGAATAATAGAAATAGAAAAAAGTAAAGGAAATACTGTTCTTAGAAATTCTTCCATGCCTTGTTTTCTCATCGTTAGTGACTTTTAAAACTCAAGGCTTAGTGGTTTCCTTTTACTGAAAAATTAACTCATTTGGTGTACCGGCTTTTTATTGTTAAAAATTATCTACTGAAGGACTTTTGTATTCATAGCTTTACCTATGCTATGTCTAAACAAAAATGGCAATACATGTTTAAATGGTTATTAGATCATTAACTTCTCAGGGTGGCTTTGAGTGTAAAGTCTTTGCAGGCTCCCTGGACTGTGACTTTAGTTTTGCTCAATAGATTAGCAGTTCTGTGTGCTGCTTTATTCTAAATTAAAATCTAAGGCTCATATTTTCATCTCCATAATCTGGCGTATTTGCTATGGAGACCAAATAGATCTAGAGTCTGGATTAGAACACCCCCTCTCTGGCTGTACAAAGTGCTTCGTGCTCAGAGTGAAATATATTTAACTGTGTTTGAAGTCTAATTAGAATAATTCCACCCTTTTCAGGTTTACTTTTTAAAGTGATTTTTAAATTCTTTGAGTTCATCATTAGAAACACATCTTCTAAATGTAAAGTGACCTATTAGCTGTGCCTTAGAAGGAAATCCATGATAGCCAATTCTTGGGGTTAATTTTTAAATTTCATGGTTATATTTTTGCTGGATTTTAGTTTTAAAGATCTTTTATCACTGGGCACAGTGGATCGTGCTGTAATCCAGGCACTTAGGGGACTAAGGCAGGAGGATTTATTTGAGAATATATACATCTCTTGCTTTTATATTACTCTGAAGAGCAATGTTATTTTACGTGTATAAATTTTTGCCTGTATATATATACATGTACCACATTCATGCCTAGTGCCCAGGCCCCCACTGAATCTCTTGATACTGGAGTTACAGGTGGTTGTGAGCTACCATGTGGATGCTGGAATCAAACCTGAGAAGAGCAGCAAGTGCTTTTAACCACTGAACCATCTCTCCAGCACCCCAAAGTCTGTTTTAGTCTTTCTTAAGGTAAAATTCTAAAAAGCCAAATTCTGTATTTTTTTCATGCCCAGGACAGGTTGGAAGCAGCAAGGGAAAAAAGCTATTAGATTAGTTGATGTCAGTGAAATAGAGAGAAAATCCAAGAGCACCTCCTCTGAAATAGGGAGAAAACCCAAGAGCACCTGCTCTGAAATAGGAGAAAACCCAAGAGCACCTGCTCTGAAATAGGAGAAAACCCAAGAGCATCTTCTCTGAAAGCACCGACGATGGCCTAGCATGGATGTCTTGCCGTGCCCTGGCTTCGGGTGTTTCTACTAGTGTTTGTGACCTTGATCCTAAACAGCTCACTAGAGTTTTGGGGTGGTCCCAACGTTCAAGAAAACAGAAACATGGCACATTTTAGAAAGATGAGTGATCTTTGAACCTATTTACTCTCAGTCTTACCCGGTTTTATCATATTTTCCACTATCTTTACCAAAATACAAATGCTATATTTATATGTTTGAAGCCCTCTTTCCTACGTTTTGGACTCTGTTAAAAGTGGTAGTTGGCATTCTCACACATTGCCTATCTGTATTGAAGGTGTATATGTAGGCACACACAGAAATCCTAAGATTATCATACTTGTTTTTGCCACTTTAAAAAAATGTATACTCTATTGGGGAATGTAGCCTATGCCAGTAATCCCTGTTACTCATTTTAACAGTTATTTCATATGCAGTAGCAAAATTATTAGCTATTTACCTATTGGTGAAATTATAATTTTCCATTTCTTGAATAATATGTATAATGCTACAGTGGACTATATCTTCTCTTGTGTGAGTAATATGCTGTAAAACTTCAGCTTTTATTGATAACCTATTGTCCGACATACTTATATACCTTTTTTTTTTTTTTTTTTTTTAGTTTTTCAAAACAGGGTGGTTTCTCTGTAGTTTTGGTGCCTGTCCTGGATCTCGCTCTGTAGACCAGGCTGGCCTCGAACTCACAGAGATCCGCCTGGCTCTGCCTCCCAAGTGCTGGGATTAAAGGCGTGCGCCACCGCCACCGCCGGCCTTATATACATACCAGCGTCTGCCCTTTCCACTCTCTGCCATGCACAGAACCCCTGTGGCTTCTAATTCTTTCCACCCTTGACTGGTTTTTATAGTATTCCTTTTGAGTGTAATATTATGGATTGTTGTGGTTTTAATTTGCACATCTCTGCTCTTTTGTAACTTAGTTAATGGTTATAATTCATTTTTTGATCTGCTGTGATTTGCCTTGTCATATCTTAAGGTTGTTTATCTTCTGGTTGTTAATGCCTAGTGTGTAGGCATCTCTCGTATTGTGAACACTAATGCTTTGGCCCTCTAAGTATATTCTTAATCTATGATATATCTTGATAGTGTTTGATTGAAAATTTTAACAGAAAAATATCCATTTTTCCTAGCTTCTGCATTTTTAAGACATTCTTCTCCACTTTAGGGTCATAGATATTACTTGAAAAAGACTTAAATTTTGTTTTTCATTTATCATTAATTCAATTACAATTTCTTTTCTTCTGTAAATGCTTAATAACACCTATACCATTTAATGAATGGTCTGCCCTTATCTTTTTTTAGGAGAATCACATCTCTCATGTATCAGATACCCACACATGCTTAAGTCTGTGTCTAAGTCTTTTGTCTAATGGTCTGTTTGTGTTTGTAACAATACTGCCTTAATTTTGATATCAGGTAGGGTAAGTCTCCCACGAGCTTTGTTGATATTATTTAGGAGTGTCTTAGCCATTCTTGATACTATATAATTTTTATCTGAAGTTTAATTTTATATATGTTATATATGAAATTGAAGTTCTGTTTAAAAATCTGGTTAGGATTTTCATGCAAATTGCATTTTATTTATCAATTTGTTATATGCTTAGTTCAATTCAAAAATGAGTGTGTGGTTAAAAGGAAAAGTCCTAATTTTTGCATAAATTATTTGTCAAGAACCATCTGTGTTTCAAAGGTTCTTGAATCTTCAAGGGTTTATTAAACTTAAGCAAGTACTTTTAAAACCACCTTTATAGTTCTTCTTTATTACTAATTTCTTCATAAAATGTTTTACATCTGACTTTCTGTTGTAGAATATAACAGTAGCTTGAAAATCTCCAACGGTCACTAGTAGAGAAGTTTGTTTATGTGATTTTTTTTCAGTGCTTATACATGATACAATTGACATTTCTACAGCACATCTCAGCTAATGATGTTTGTTCCCTAAGTCTACATGGTTTATGTCAAATAGCATGGAAGAGTGTGTGTGTGTGTGTGTGTGTGTGAGAGAGAGAGAGAGAGAGAGAGAGAGAAAGTAATAATACATATATAATTTGTCTTTAAAGATGAGAGTCAAATGATGGGATTAACTATTTGCTAAACCTTACTTTTGGCCTTCTGCAGAGACTTGTGGCCACTACAGGAAGCCAACAGCGCAGTCGCCTTTCCATTATGGCCCAGTACCTCTGCAATGTTGAACACCTTTTTACAATTCCCGGAAAAGCCTTTGTTCCCAAGCCAGAGGTAAGTGTTTACGTATATGAGTGTGAATTGTTGTATTTGTTTCACTGAAGATACTTCATAGGACATGATCTCTCAGACCTCAAACTTATCTGCAACTGTCCTGTTACCACATGACTATTGCAGAGCATGAAGATCTACAATTCACTTACTTAGAAGTATTTTCGTCTCTTTTCTGTATACACAAGTGTAGATTATTTATTCACATAAACTTCTTTCCACTTCCTCAGTCATTAATGCACAGTCTTCTTCCTTTAGCAGTTGTATTATAAGCAATCAGTTAGCATAAATGAGCAAGGAGATTACTAGAAAACTACAGTGTTGTTTTTTTTACAGTGTTTCTTTGTACCTATGAAAAGTCCAAATTTTTGTTAGAATATTTTAATTACATGTCATAATTTATAAGCATTTTAAAAACATTCTTTATACTTTAAGAGTTATTTTACTTCTCTTAACTGAAGATGCTCATTTATAAGAGAGCAACAGTGTTTTTGTTAACTTGAATAAAATTGGAGGGAAAAGTACAACTTAAAAGTGACTAAGCTGAGCGTAGTAGAACATGTCTCTAAGCACACAGGAGGCAGTGTGGCTTGTCTAACACCCTGTCTCAAAGGAAAAAAAATATATAACTGAGTCAAAGAGTGCTAACTGTAAGATTCATTGGGATGGGGTAAATCCTAAGCAATTGGAGAAATGAACTTATCTGTTTTCTGGGTGCAGAAGAGAGGGCAGGCCTTGGGTAATTTAAAGCAAGCAGAGCTCTTATCAGTTGGCTGTACTTCAAAAGTGCCATATTTTAGTTTGTGCTTAATTGGCTCTTGTGTGCTGCAGTGGCGTCTACCAGTTCATTCATTCTACCTAAGCTTAGTTTGCATATATTATAATACCTTAACACATATAAAAATTAGAGTGGAAGCTGGGGCTTGGGGTGGCAACATCTGCATGAGTTCTGGTGCTGTGTTCCTAGAGTCTCCTCCACATCCTGTGGCTTTAAAACAGACGCAGGCTACTCAGGCATTGCCCACCAGAGGGCAAAATAGGCAGTGTTCTTGATCAACACCAAGAGACGGTACTTTTTCTACTTCGTAACTACGAAAAACTGTTCTAAAATATATCTTTAAAAATAAATAAATGCTGTCCCCCATCACCTTATTAATATAGTCAGGCCTCTTTCAATTATATACTTTTAAATAAAACATGAATGCAGTAATAGGAAAATAAAGAAATTCAAGACAGATATAATTGTAGATGGTAGTTTGTTGGCATTTTAAAGTACCTCACAATTTTTTTGATGTTTTGTACTCTTTGTAAAGGAAGTTAAGCATAAGAGTGTTTTGTTTGGTTTTCTTCATTCTGATAAAGTTTTAGCAGGTCCCAGAAGCCTCACTGCATGTTTACTGCACAGCTCTTTACACGTAATTCTTCAGGTTGTAAGCTAACCTCTTCTCTGGCTGCCAGGTAGAGGTATGTTCCTGCTTGGGAGGGTAGATCCATGGTTCCGGGTTCTTGTTTATATAAGAAGTGCAGAAAATAACACCAGAGATAAGTAGTAGCATCGCTGAAATGAACCCGATGTAGACGGCTCCTCCAGGTTCATATTTGTTGCTTTTCGGAACGGTCAGATCCAGAAAGTTTTCTACAATCTCCTTGGTGTACCACACTGTTGGGATTAAGCCAGAGATCCCTGCAGTCATGAAGCAGATTCCTCCAGCAAAAGCAATTTGACTCTTGGTGTGTGTGTCCCCTCCTAAGTGAGTGCATTTCATTCCTACTACAGAAATACAAATCCCCAGAGCAGACAGAACGCAGGCCAGGACCATGGTGGCCCTGGCGGTCTGCACGTGGATGGGTAGAGACAGGATGGAGTATTTCAGAGAGCAGCTGAACATCCCAGTGCTGTACCACGTGCAGTCCATCCACAGCCCGTGCACCTGTACAATCGCAGTTACAATGCTGGAGCCTAGAGCTGCAGTAACCTTCCAGGTGGGCAGCAGAGTGGCGGTGAGGACCCCAGAGACCCCAGACAAGGCCAGGACGAAAGCGAGGAGCTGGAGACCCGCTGAGGCCATGCTGTTACTCTTCACTTCGGTTCTCCTAGGAGATCCCAGTGGTTAATTGTGGTGCGTGGTCAAGGCGGTAGCTGGTCTGTGCAATTGAGAACCAGGTAACCAAAGCTAGGGAAAGAAGCAGAATCAGAATTGGGGGAGGAAAAGAATAAGTAATCGAAGGCTTCCCACAGGAGCCAGAACACACCTTATCTCCATGATGCGCATGCGCGCGCACACACACACATACACACACACATACACACACACACACACACACACACACACACACACACACACACACACGGGATAAGGATGCTGCCATTTCAGAGAACGCTTCACAGTAGGCCTACGGAATAGCATTCTACTGAGTTGAGTGCCATGAGCAGTGCTGGATTCGTGGCATACGTAGAGCAATTCACATAAAACCATAAGTATGCTGAAAATGTCTGTGAAATGGGGATATACCTTGTTAGGCCGTTGAGAAACTTCAAATTGTAGCTGTAGTGTCTGATACTGAATCTTATTACCATTATAGATCACTTTAACTTTGTTTTTAATGAAAATAATCCAAAAACAATAAAAAGCTTAAGTCTACCTCCTCCAAATAATTTATAGATACAGGAAAAGTTAAGAACTGAAAAATAGTTTGAATTAAGTCTTTATTCAGCACACACCATGTGTGACCCAGGATATTGTTGAAGGAATTTAGAGTCCTGCGCAGTTCTTACCCAGGTTAGCCTTTGTATAGCTTATGTCCCTCGTACTATCCTTTCTACTTGCAACCAGATTCCTTCCCAGTTATAATCCAGAAGTGTTCAACTGCAGAACTGACTCCCCTGAATGATTCAGAAACAGAGACAGAAAATCTTGAAAGTCCGTGCCAGAAACAGCCACGTTGTTGGCTCTAGGTAGACTGGTACCCCACACCCTTGTTTTACTTTGTGGCTGGCTTTAAAACACGAAGCGGCTCCCTCACTCCGTGTTCGTATTCCTGTTCCACTGTGTACTCCATCTGATAGCACTCCATCTGAAAGGGTAGCAGTGTGATGCTCTCTGGAATGCTGCAATATTGGCTTTGTTTTTTTTAACTTTTTGTCTTTCTGAAATAATTTTTAATGATATACTGCAGTGACTATTATGACTTTTGCATGCACTTACTTCACAAATAGGCACTGTGGGCCTCTTCAAACCAAAAAGCCTAGAGGTGATTTTTGCTTTCCTGTTCTTTCTTAGGACTTAAGTATCCTTCCAGAAAGTGAGACATTTGGATTTTTTCTTATCCTTCCTTGGGCTGACTTAATTTTCTTAGAATCCTAGAGCTGAAGGAAACCTCCGCTGTGACCCTGAGTGTCATTATTTTGTCGAGTCAGTGTACTCAAGTGGAAGCATCCATGCCAGGGTCTTCTGCAGTCCTCGTCTCTATCCTTCCTGTTACCCTGTGTTTACCACTGCAGTGCTCCCCAGACAGAAACGTTCCTCCCAGGAAAACAAAGGCCTGCCGAGGGTGTGGCTGGGACAGTGGTCTGGCTTCCCTTCTCACCAAGATGCTGATGTTGGCTTCTCTTAAACACCTGAAGTGATGCTAATCTGGGCCTGTGGAAAGCACAGACCTGCTGTGGGTACAAGCCAGTCCTAGGACATCAAATCCTCCTCTGCCCGGATTGACTTCTGTGTTTGTCAGTCCCATGACTTTAGAGGAGGAAGAGCCTCTAGGATTTTACATTCGTATGAGTCAGCATGTGTACAAACCTCAGTGGTCTTAGGACGCATCTCCTGCTGGCAATTTGCTTCTTCTATCTTCTACATTTCCTAGCTATAACCAAAACAGAAAGATAAACGCTTAAGAGGGCGGGGGTGGGGGGACAAGCACGTGTGTATACAGTTTTATAATAGCTGCTGACTTCAAGCACATGTGTATGCAGTTTCATAATAGCTACTGAGTTCAAGCA
>CABHPQ010154927.1:24251-40159 GCA_902168405.1 Peromyscus aztecus
GCAGTTTTATAATAGCTGCTGAGTTCAGGTGTCAGTCTATGAGACTGTCTCACAGACTATTTCCAGCCCAGGAGTTTTCCAGCAGTTGAGATTACTGTTAACACTCCCTGAGATCATCCTGATGTTTGCTTTCACTTTTGCTTTGCTGGGATAATTTTTATATGTTGATCAGTCTATCCAGCTTTTCCATTATAGCCCTTTTCTTTCCATCAAACAATGTTTTCTACACTTCGGTGTCTTGCAGACCTGCAGTCAGTTGTTGTCATAATTAACAAGTCCTGGCAACAATAAATTGCAGACAGTCTAAACAAGCAAGTAAATACTAAGACATTGTATCTAGTTAGCGCAACGTTTGCTTCCTGCAGAAGATGACTTCACATCCTCTTGTGCACAGAGAATTAAGTTGAAGAGCATGTTCTCTAAATGAAGGTGACTGTCCCGCTCCAGGTATACAAATGCACTGGCATGCTCTCTTGCCCTTGGGATCTTCCTCTCCAGCCACAGGCATAAGTTTATATAGCATGTTCCCTCGGTTTCAGGCTGGTGGAGAATCAAGGCACACTTAGTTCAGCAATTGTACTAACGACAGCAGTGACAAGGAAATGCTGTGGCAGTCCCTCAAAGCGAGAGACTTGAATCTTTAGGGAGAGCACTCACATTTCCAGAACACATTACATGGAACCTGGAAGTGTCCGGTTTATAAACTGCTTGCCAAAAGGAAGTCTGTCAATTTTTTTTTCAAAATTTAAAGCTAGTACCAAAAATATTTAAGATATGTAACTTCTAATTCAAATGAAGCAATACTCTGAGTTTTGTACTTAGCTGCCCTAACAGTCTAGAAGCTCTCCATACCTTTTGCCAGGAGCCCTTATGTCTTAACTGCGGGGTTGACTCCAGACGTCTTCCGTGTCTGATGCTCCGGAGAAGCCACATGTAGGAGGCTGGTTCTGAGATCTGAACGTTGCCCTTGAAGTGCCCACAAGTTAGAGTGAAAATAGCAAATAAAGAGCTACTCAGAGATGAGAGGTGAGAACTGCTGACAGTGCTAGACGATAAATACCAGGTTCTCGCTCTCAGAAAGGAGAGGCGGGGAGGGGAGGGAGTTGTTGTTATACAGGATTTGTTGAAACCTGAAAGCTGAAGATGCTTTTGTGCTGCTGTGCACAGAGCAGGGATTCTTTGGGTGCTCACAAAAGGCCTTCTTTTCTTTTCCTGTTATGTTTTAGTCATAGTTATAACTTAGTTTTGAATTTTTATCAGTGTTGGAAGATACAATCTTATGTCCTCAGTCAGAGAATCCTATCTGAAATATTGTTAACTGGAGTGTGCTTTGCAAATGATAGTTGAGACTATCACTTTAATTTTTATTCTGTTGTTTATTGTCTTGTGTGAAATTAAGACTCCAAAAATTGTTAACTTTTAAAAACCACTCAGAAGAGATTTTTCTTTAAAATTTTTAGTAAATATTTGAGTAGAATGTGGTCTGTAAACCCTAAGATGGGTGTGTTCTGTCTCACATTCTCTCTTCCCTGAGAGTCTTAGAACCATGTGAGCTGGACTGCAGAGAATATGAAGAAATTGTACAAATGATAAATGAAGTCTGGCAGGTGACAGCTAGGGCCATGAGCATTTGTACAGATGCATTTCCCTCGGCCCTTTTAGGTTTTTTTTTTCTTAATAATTTTAATTTTACGTTATAAATTACATAGCCATTGGGCAGAAAGAAAATAACCTTTTGATTAGATTTTTAAATTTCAAACTTTTTTTGAAAATAGTTTTTTTTTTCTTCATATAGTATATTCCAGTTATGGCTTCCCCTCCCCTGACTCCTCCCAGATTATTCCTACTTCTCCACCCACCCTAAGCCACACCCTTTATTTTTCTGTCATTTGAATAAAAACAGGCATCTACAAAAAATAGAAGTGAAAATAAAAATTAAAAAAGCCAAAGAAAAAGCTCAAGAAACACACAGATGCTAAGACATGATAGATGTTAGTAGTTTCTTTAAAAGTAGTTAATAGAAAAACAGTTTCAAATGTTTGGGTTTTCCTAGTGTTCTGTTGATCTGCTTAATCTTCTTCCACTTTGGCATTTAGCAAGTCAACTGTTTTTCTCCCTTAGAAGTCTAATGTCTGGATTCTCTTCAGCTGTGATGCCCTTTATTAAAGACTTGGTCTTGCAGAAGTATGCAGATGATCTCTGTGAATGTTGGCTGGGGTAGAGTTGACTGTAGGCACCAGTGGGAACAGCACTGTTACTACTGTTGCTCCCCAAGCAGCCTGGCCACCTCGGTGCATGCTTTGTTTGACTCCTTACCAGGGCCTGTTAACATGCAGATACCCCTGAGTCAGCAGATGAGAGGTAGATGGAAAGACCTTCTCTTGGTCCTGACAGCCTGCTGAATGAAGCTTAAGGAGGGGCATATTTAGAACTGTAATGCATCGCATTATCAACTTCTGATGTGGATATTTAAAGAGAAGTCTTTGAAGTCCACAGAGACCATTCAGGATGAATATTATCTTATATTATCCCCCCTTAGCTAAGGTCTTCTCCCTGAACTCCCCAGTTGTGTTTCCATTTGCTGACTTGACGGGACTGGATTCAAAGATATGCAAAACTGTCCTCTTTACCTTCCCCAGATGTACTCTGTGTATGTCAAAGTTGACATTTCCTCCCACTTGGCAAGGCTCAAATCCTGAATGTCATCTTTGTTTCTGTCCACAACATGCATTCATTCAGCAAACTGTTTTGTTTTCTGACTTTACAGGAGCTCAGAACCTCTTCTGCTTTTCTGAGGCTCGGCAGTGTGTCAATGTAGCCCTGCCACGGGGAAGGCTTTCTGTCCACCTGACCACACACCAGGGCTCCTGACCTGGGCGTGGTCCTGGGTCCTAGTGGGGTCTAATAAGTATTTGTTGGATGAAAAATTCATCACTGCTTTTCAGTATATAAAGTATTAGTGAAGCTATAAATTGCCTTTGAATGATCAAAAATTTAATCATCTTTAAACAGGACTAGACTTTCTCAAGTAATTTTGGAATTCTCTGGTTTGGGATCTTTAATAATATCCACTCTTTATGAACTGAACTGCTGAGACTATGCACTGGTTAAGGCACTGTAACATCTAATTTCCAGACAGCCTGTGAGGTAAAAGGAGTCTATATTTTGCTGATAAGAAAACCCAGTTAGAGTGAAGTAGCTTAACTGTGGTTATAAAGGACTAAGTTGCAGGAATAGAAACAAGGCCCAGTACAATACAGCTTCTGAAGAGACGTGCACTCCAAAACCACTTCAGAAAATGTGTGTGTGTGTGTGTGTGTGTGTGTGTGTGTGTGTGTGTGTGTGTGTGTGTATGTCTATATATAGCCACTTCACATCTAAACCTCCACTTATAACTCATGCTAAGTCTGTTTGGGGCCGAGCAGTTATAACTCATGCTAAGTCTGTTTGGGGCAGAGTAGTCCCATCTATTTTCATTTATCTAAGAAAAACTTTTGTGAGATTCTTTTACTGCATTGTGTTGATTATCGATGCTAACCTAGCTAATACCCCTGGCCTCTCTCTCTTTCTGGAATCAGTCACCCAAATAGTCTATAAACAGCAGCATATCTAGCACTCTGATTTTTCTTTTATCTTCTCATCACATGCTCCTAATAACCAGTAATAATAGACTCAGAGAACGACAGAGTTGCCAGCTCTAGGAGAGGATCCCTGAAGGTGAGGGGTGTCAATAAGGACCTCGAAGGCCACTAGCAATGCCATGAAAGTTATCAGAAAGTTTGTTTTTTGGTGGGGTTTGTGGGTGACACAGTGCCCTGGCTATCACTTGGATTTAAATACGCAGCTCTGGGAGGATGCTGTATTAGAAGAAACAAAATCCAGCTAAGTAAATGGCAGCAGGTATACTATGCAGGAAATAGATTCAAGGAAAGGCATGTTCATGAGGTCAGGAAATATGAATTGAATATGAATATGTACAATGTAGTCAAGGTCATCTTCGGTCTATTAAAAAATATACCATCTTTGCGTCCACTCTATTAACATTAATGAGGAGACAGGTTTATTATGTAAGGGGAGGCAGTTAGCTAATGTCACTGAGAGGTCTCTGTAGGGAGCAGTTTCAGGTTGAAGTCCTATGGGAGAAGGAAGCTGTGGCTGATTGTTTCTGTACACACTGGTTTTAGCTAAAGGTCAGTTGTTGATGACATTCTTACTTGGACCTGAAAAAGGCTTTGCCATTCCTGTGAATGTGACCCAGGAAGGCTTTGTCATCTTTGTGAGCCTGAGGCACTGGGGTCCTTGACATGGCTGTGCTCATGCCAATTACACACATTCACTCAGGACTTCATTGGTTCCCCACAGGGGGCTTTTTTCTCCTTTATTTGACTAAAATTATATCGCTTTCCCTTTCCTCCCTCTAATTCCTCCTGTACACTCTCCCTTCATGTTCCCTCTCAAAATCATGTCTTTTCCTTTGTTACTGTTACACTTCCATGTATGTGCATGCACGCATGCATGCATGCACACACGCACTTGTGTGCCCACATGCACGTGAGTACACCTAAATATATAAATACAAGCTGCGCAGTCCATGTAAGCATTGCTTATATGTATATAATTTCGGGGCTAACCACTTGGTATTGGATAACCAGTTTTCCCCTGCTCTTGGCATTCTGTAGTTCTTGATCTATTGGTGGGATGCCATAACATTTTCCCTACCATGGTAACATGCCTATTGGAAGTACACTTCTTCAGGTCTTGTTCCAGCAGGCATGTGATTGTGTCTCCTGGCATTCCTAGGAGACACAGTCTTACAGCAGATCTTCTGGTCCTCTGGCTCTTACGTTATTTCTGCCCCCTCTCCTGAGATGTCCCCTGAACCATGGGTGCGGGAGTTGTGATACAGATGTGTCAGTTGGAGCTGGGAACCCCAAGATTCCTGGTTCTTTACATATTGACCAGTTACGGTTTGCTGCAGTGGTCTTTGTTGCGAAGGGAATTTCTTTGATGAAGGGTGAGATCTACACTTATGTGTGGGTATAAGGATATCTAGAATGCAGTTAGGAATCATGCTGGTTTAGTAGAGCAGTGGTCGTAGGTCCTCTGACAGCCATGATGTCACTGGCCCCAGTAGTTGGCTAGGTTTCTGTGCCAGTCATGATCTCCCTCCTGTTGAGCAGGTCTTACATACAAGTAGAGAGCTGTTGGTTACCACTGTGTCAGTGCCACTACTGCATCCTTGGGGTTAGCGTGCCATGCTGGACATCAATGTATAGTTTAAGTGAAATTACCCCACTTGATTTGATCATGCTCCCCCTAAGAGCCATAGACCATCTAATAAAAAAAACCTCAGCATTAGGCATGATAACCCCTTTCAAGATGTTATTTAGCTGTGCGGTGGTTGTGCACTCGGGAGGCAGAGCGAGGCAGATCTCTGTGAGTTCAAGGCCAGCCTGGTCTACTGAGTGAGATCCAGGACAGGCACCAAAACTACACAGAGAAACCCTGTCTCCAAAAAGGAAAGAAAAAAAAAAAAAAGATGTTATTTAGGGGCATCTTAGGGACACCTAAAACAATATAAGCTATTGCCCTTGGTTGCTTCTCAGAGGTTGAAGGTTAATTGCTAAAGACACCATGCTCTTCAGAAATAAGACCTGAAGGACCCAAGCTGCATCTGACTTGAAAGCCTCCGCCCTGTGAGAACTAGCTTTCCTAGTACTAGAAGGTCTATGCAAACTTCCAAGGGGCGGAGCACTTAGGCCCACCCAGCTACAATACCGATGGACCACCATGAAGCTGGAGTATTTTAAGTGTATCAAGTTTCTTTTTCTTTCTTTCCTCTATTTCTTTTTTTCTTCTGATTTTGTTTTAGTGTAACTCAACAGATTTGAAATGCAATAGAAAAAAAAGAATGGTTGTATTAAATAAGTGTTCAATTATAAGTAAAAAGCACTTTATATCTGTTACCATAGTCACCAACCGCACTTCCTATGTGGTTTTAGAGAAAATGGCCTCCATCACTCAGTAATTTCAAGAAATGCTTTTGCAGGAATGAGCAGAGAAGGTGAACAGGAGTGATCCTCCCAAAGCAGGACAGTTGCTGACTGAGCTCTCGGCCAGTGAGTTTAGAGTTCTGCCATGTAGTATTGTGTTTGTGAATGGGAATTTTCCTTCAGCTGTAATACAATGCCTACTTAACTGGGTACCAGAATAATACTCAAACTCTCGAAGTCTGCTAGCTTACATAGGGTGATGTTATAGTTCTGTAGCATTTTCAGTCCATTTAAATAGAGCAAGCACAACTGTATTGCAAAGGGATGAGATTAAGCAGGAAGGATGAAGCCAATTTATGAAATCCACAAATGCTGCTGTCCGTGGCAGCTACATGCCAGGAGACCAGAGCATCCTTTCCCAAATGTGTGCCTTTGATCTTAGCAGCATTTGTACCTCATTCAGTGTTCTGACACTGTGTCATAGTTCCGGGTTGGATGGAGGCTACCTTTTATCTCATGCTGTTTTGTTGTTGTTTGGGTTTTGACTTGTTTTGTTGCTGAAAGGTGATTTGACACTGAGACCACAATAGAACTTCTTAGAGTTGACTGTGTATTTGGGAGAATCAGGTGAGAAACATCAGAGATGGCTGAAGAAGGTGGCAGAGGGAGAGGCGAGGCGGGATGCCAGTGGGTGCAAATGTAGGGTACAGGGTCTCACAGAATGACAACTGATGAAGTATAGAAGATGCTCTAGGACCTTCCCAGACCTGGAGAATCAAGATGAGTGGTGAAGACAGGCATGTCAGGGTCTGTGGGAGGTCGGATGGTTCTTTGACAGTCACTGTGGTAAATCTTGGCTGCTTCTCCTTTCCCAGCTTAAGGACATTGTTCCTTCCTTCCAGGAGTACCCTAAAAGTGAGCCATCCTTCCTTCTCTGCTTGTAGCAGTACCTATGTTCTAAAAGCCCCAATCTGTCTCCACAGCTCCCTCTTTACTAGTCTCTAAACCACCTCGGTGTGTTTCGTGCAGGCCTAAGACAGTCTTACGGGAAGTATATGTTAACAAGAGGAATTGATAAAGCAACTTATATAACACAGTTGAAAGTGTTATTAAAGATTATTAAGGAGAGAAGGTGAGGGAGGGAGTGTTATTAAGAACATTTAATACTGTACTTAGTGTTTGTAACAACTGTTCACCATAATCATCTTCAAAGAGGTCTGAAGTTTGGTGGATTTTTTTATTTAACTTTTTTTTTCTTGTATTTTACATACTGACCAGAGTTTCAAGCTGAGGCAGGATTGAACTCCTCCACCTGCATCAAAGCTGGACAAGATAATCCATCATGGGGAACAGGTTCCCAAAAGTCAGCTAGGCGCCAGAGGCAGTCCTGATCTCACTGCTAGGAGCCTTACAAATAGACCAAGTTGTACAATTGTCACACAAATGCAGAGGGCCTAGGTTGGTCCCATGCAGGCTCCCTAACTGTTGGTCCAGAGTCCATGATCTTCCAGGAGCTCAGGTCAGCTGCCACTGTGTGTTCCCATCATGACCTTGACACCTCCCCTCCCCCTCGTACAATCCCTCCTCCCTTTCTTCAGCCAGACTCCAGGAGCTCAACCCAGTGCTTGGCTGTGGATCTCTGCATCTGCTTCCATCAGTTACTGAATGAAGGCTCTATGATGACAGTTAGGGTATTCACCAGTCTGATTACAGTAGATGGCCAGTTCAGGCACCCTCTCCACTATTGCTAGGGGTCTTAGCAGAAGTCATCCTTGAGGATTCCTGGGGGTTTCCCTGGCACCAGGTTTCTCCCTAACCCCGAAATGCCCTCTCCATCAAGATGTCTCTTTCGTTACTCTCCTCCTCCATCCTGCCTCCAACCCCCTCCCTCAAGTTCCTATCCCCCACCTCCACCCCCAGTTTACCCAGCAGATCTCTTCTTCTTCCCCTTCCCGGGTGTAGAAAGGCCCTCCCGTGGACAGTTTCACTTTTGTCTAGAACGATCTTGTGTGTCCACCCACAGCATCCCTGTGGTCAAAGACCTCCTGTCAGTTATGTCCAGTTGGTATAGCTACAGGGGTCATGCTTGTGTTCAAGGAGAGGAGGGTCTGTGGGTCAGCTGACTGGCAGGCATGGCAGACTGTGGGAGACACAATTGCAGTTCCCAGGGAGCCCCTTCACCTGAGGCTGAGCTTATCTCCAGGTCTTACATCTTAGCCCCGTGTTTTTCCTTCCACATAAAAACAAACCAGTGTGCCCCCCCACACACACACACACACATATGTTGTTGGCCATTTATGTAGCCACAAGAAATTTGGAAAACAGTTCAACCTGAGAGAATGATAGCCTGAAAGGGACTGGAGAATAAGACTTTTGAAAAGCAGCAGCACTGCCCACGCTGCCTAAATTGTTGTGCTTTCTTTGCCTCTGGAGCAAGGTAACAAGGGCCGAGGCCAGGGCCTTATTCAGTGAGAGGCTTCCCCTTCTGTAGAGTCTGCCGGGCATCTGTGGGGGGGGTGCTCACCAGGATTGCTCTGACCCCACTGCTCCCCGTCTTTACTTTGCATTTTTCCTGTGTTATAGTCATGATTCATTCATGAGTCCGTTTTTAGAAAAAGACCAGAGATAACTCTTTTACCACATAGGCCTGAAAAGTTAGTCTTCTGGTTATTCAATGGTCTCAACAGCTGGTAGTAGTGTAAACACTGTCCAACAGTGACATTTTAAAAATTCGGGTCTTCCCTATCAGTCCTGCCTCTGCCTCCTGGTGCATGTGAAGTTACCACTGAAAGTTCTTTGGCTGTATGGACTCTGCACATGAATTCAGTTCAGCTGAGTAATCAGCATCTGTACTCAAAATAGCTGGTGTCCTAATCATCCCTTTCTGGAGAGTTCAGCACTAAGTGGTCCTTGGGGGATCCCAGCCCTACAGTCAAAACTGCCACTGCAGCTTATTGTATGTTTCCAAAAGCTAAAATGCCTGCTGCCAACTAGTGCCTGCCTACTGGCCTTGACGGTCATGCAGATAGGCTTATACAGGCTGTTGTAATTCCACAGTTTAAAATGAAGTGACCTTCCGGCACAGGTCTAGTGGACACCACTATGCATCATAGTCACAGCCCCATGGGATTTTTGCAGCCACCCAAAACTTTGCTGCTTATGTGTCCAGAGAAAATACAGGCATGCTAAGCAGTTCCTGAGAACTGCTAGAGAGCCCATGCTTCTATGATTTCCAAAGATAAATTGTTTAAGGCAAGGGACATAGCTTGGAGCTAGAGTGCTTTCCAAGTATGCAGGAAGCCCTGGGTTTGATCCTCAAGACTAGGGGAAAAAATTTCAGTCACATTTTTGCCTTATGGTAATTATGTTTGTTCTCAATGAAGGTTGATGTAGGAGTGGTCCACTTTACACCCTTGATACAGCCCAAGATCAAGCAGCCATTCAAGCTGGTAGAGAAAGTTGTTCAGAACGTGTTCCAGTTCCGAAGGAAGTACTGCCACCGAGGGCTTGGGTAAGAATCCTTTTTACATATGACTCTTAAAAGGCATGTATGACTCTTGGTTTAGATCCTGTGGTGAGCACCATGTAGCCACCATTGAGGAAAAGCCCTGAGTTCACCTTAGATGCCCCATACAGGTTTGGTTTGGTCCTAAATACAACCTAAAACCCCCAAGTGCATAGCTTCTGCTGACTTGCTGCTAGGAAGGCCTGGCTGCTCAGGCAGACTCAGTCTGTACTGCGTTGCTGTCTCTCCCTGCGGACACACTGGAGAACTAGAGAACAGACGTACCTTCTCAGCAGCCGTGATGTCGTCACAGTGTCTTCTGCCTCCACTCAGCGGGAGCTCTTCTGTTCTGTCAGGCTCACTGTTCCACACAGGCACATGGGCCTTCCAGAAAAGTAAGACTGAGCCATGGCCCTGCAGCGACTACACCAATTAAGAACTTCTTATCTAGCAGGTTTCAAGATGCTTAGTTAGGTACAATTATAGTCAGAAGATAGCTGCTTAAAAGGGCTCAGCTTGTAGTGCACCGTGTTCATTGTCTAAGACTGACACAGATGCATTTTGGTTCTTTGTAGGGATGTAGGAAGTGTGGGCTAGTGCACGAAATGATTTCAGGTGTGTCCTGAAACTAGTGCAACTTGTGAAACCCTCTTTAAGGATGTCTTATTATGAGTGTTGACTCTCAGCCTGCCTTTTGTTGATTCTGATTTTTAAGTATAACTCCTACATCTGTACATAGTAGCTCTAATTCGAGGTGGTGAGAATCACAAGAAGTACATCTTACTTTTGAAAATCCTGGAGTTAATTGGCCGGACCTTGTCCTACTGTTTCCAAAGCAACAACCCCCCAACTAAGTAATGGCCCTATTCATTTCAGTCCACCTTCCTCTATACAGACATGGACCAAACACCAAAATTGACTTCGAAGGATGATTGTTGATATCTTTCAGTCACACCATACTACAAAGGTGTTGTGTTAAAAAAAAAAAATTACCAGACCCTCTTTATCCTAGAACTGAACTCATGATCAATGTCACCTCACCTTAAAGGTTGGGGAGTGTGTGTCACCATCAGCCTAGAAGGAGAATTCATTCTTCTCTGACCGTGGCCTCTGCCAAGCCCTTTGGATGAGTTCCATGGTCAAGGTCCAGGCACACTTCTGCAAGTTTGAGGCATCTAAGTTCACTCTTAAATTAAATGGAATTTAAAATGCACACTTTGAGTTTTAAGGATGATTAACAGACAATTTAGCACTTTGCAAAACCAGTCACTCTTGGAGTAAGGGGTTTTGAAGACTTTAAATACATCCAGGATATAGAGAATCAAAACCAAACTGAAACTTATCTAATAAGATGGAAAAGTTTTATTATATTTGTTTTAGCTTGGAACAATAGTTTTCCCTTTGTGGATACACCTTGCAAGTCTTAGCTTACTTAGACTTGCCTCCAGTGAGTCATACCTAGTGTCTTTGGGTACCAACAGCCTTGGGCATCTATCGTGGTGTCCTTTTGAAGTTTATACAAAGATGTTTCTGGAGTGGCGTAAGTAAAGCCCCCTCCCCCACAAACTTTCCTTTCAGAATGTTATTCCCTGAAGCTCAGCGCCTCGAAAGCACTGGAAGACTGTTAGAGTTGGCAGATGTAGACCCGACTCTCCGGCCTACCCACCTCTCGCTCACGCATTTTAAGAGCCTGTGTGATGTATACAGAAGAATGTGTGATGAAGACCCTCAGCTCTTTACTTATAACTTCAGAGACGAGCTCAAGCGGAAGAGAAGAAAGGGCCCAGAGAAAGAAGATGGCACAGGAAGCTGTGAGTCCTGACTGCTGCTCTTAGGGCTCCACACCCCCAGTGCAGGTCCTCTACATACATGCTGTTTTCTCCATCACTCTGTAAAGACAAACACCAATGAACTACATGCTATTCTTAAGAAAATAAATATCAAGTAGATACAGTCCAAGCTTTCCTTTAATATATATATACTGCATAGATACGACATGTTTAGTATAAACAGCATTTATTACAACCTTCAAAAATGAAATATCTGCACATTGTGCCCCTAAAACCACATAAAAATAACTTAAATGTGCTTTAAATAAAGCAAAAAACTAACAGCTCAAAGAAAATGCCCAGAGGATTGAAGAAGGGACCCTTTTAAAAGCTATTAATCACAACTTTCCCAATCTCACTTTTCCCACATAACTTAAAATAATTAGAATTCAGTTTTATTACAAGACTAAATCATTTGATTCCTGCTCAAAAGGGATATAAGCTAAGTAATTTACAGATTCTAACCAACTTAATCTCTAGTTTTCTGATCCACAATAAATTAAAATAACTTAAATCTTTACAACAAGTTTTGTGGGAAAATATATACTGCATAAAACCCAAACACAAATGGTTTCCCCGCAGTTTCTGTTTTCCCACCAGTTTAAAACCTCACAAGCATTGTAACCCACCACACAGGTCCTATGATTTGCCATGGCTCTGTGCTTCGTAAAAACACTCCTCGTTAACGACTGAAGTTAAACTCTGGACACTGAATTCTCGCTCCAGAACCAAATTTAGATCAATGCTGGCAGTTTCAGGGTGGCTGTCAAGGGACTGGTGACGAGTCTGCGCCTTGAGCAGAGTTCCTCTGCCCCTCTTGGTGCTGTTAGCTTTTCGTTTAATGGGGCAAAAGTGGCCCCTGACCAGCCGGGGCTGCTCTCCTGGCCCTGTGCTAGGCTGCTGCATGTCGGGTTCCTCAGAGATCCTCAGTCTCTGAAACTGAAGCTCGATGTCCTTAGTCGGGCTGCCCTGTTTCAGAGGCTGGTGGAAGTCCTCGTCGTCATCACTCAGAATGTCGCTTTCTTTGATGAGGCCATCTGGAAACTCCACCAGGCTCTCAGGAGGGTCTTTCTCCAGCACAGTGCTCTTACAGTCTTGCCTGTTCTCAGCGACTGGGCAGCTGCTGCTCTGAGTACCACTGCTCAGACTACACTCATCCGAGTCCAGTGAGTTGCCCTTGCTGGGCTCACTGGGCCACTCACTGCTGGAGGATGTCCTGAGGACCTTCAAAGACCTGGAGGAAGCTACAGAGAGAAAAGCACATTTCTCCTTATGACACAGAAACAGATTCTACAGTGTAGGGTTAGGGGCTTGGGGGTTGTGATACTAATGTGAAGACTTTATGTGAATTCAGTCATCTATATTGGCATTTAGGTGGCCAACCCATGTAGTTATGTCAAACAATGAATTGACTCATGTCTGTAGGGCTTTTGTTGCTGGGTCTCTTGTAGCCAAGAGATCAAGAGTTTGCTGAATGCCGGGCAAGCACTGTGCCCACTGAGCTACACTCCCAGGCATACCTGAAACTTTTAAGATTCCCAGAACTTCACCCATATAGATAGAATAATGAAGTACCAACTATCATAAGGGCTAGAATTGCTACTTTGCTAATGAGTCAATTGAATAGTTAATCACTAATAAAAATTTGGTATATTCTTTTACTACAGTATCTTATCTGAAAATATATCTCTATGCTTAGCTTCCCTCTTTATTTCCCTAGATGCTCCAAAATGTTCTCTCTCTTGAGCATTGCTGGAATTTATAACCAACTTTAAGAGAATTAACACTGTGCACATTTAATTTTGTGTGTGTGTGTGAGAGAGAGAGAGAGAGATTCTGTTCAAAGAGAATTCTTAGTTTGACTATTACTATAATTCATTAGCGCCATATTAGTTTTGATGACCATAGATGATTTTAACAACAGAACAGAAA
Organism: Peromyscus aztecus; assembly: GCA_902168405.1. Classification (NCBI taxonomy): domain Eukaryota; kingdom Metazoa; phylum Chordata; class Mammalia; order Rodentia; family Cricetidae; genus Peromyscus; species Peromyscus aztecus. The sequence goes on from CABHPQ010154927.1 coordinate 37,511, forward strand.
AATAAAGCTCTAGAGAGATCAAATAGGGGAGTGAGAGGGAAAAAATGTGTGCCCTGTAAGATTACAAACAACAAAGATCTCAGGAATCTAGCTCGGTGGTAGAGAGCCAACCTAGTGTTGAGAAAAAGGTCCTGGGTTCGTTCCATCCTTAGCACCACCAGAGAGCAATTTACATTTTAGAAGAAGAAAGAAAACATTAAATTTGTAAAGTAGGCAGAAAGATGAACAACAGGTCCTGGCTGATGACCTCCTGGCAATGATTGCAGGAGAATGAGTTCACTCAGTCTTGTGATCCGAATTAAGTTTTGACCTAGAGGCCTGGCAAAGCCAAGCTCCCCAACTCATGTTCTTCTCAGAGGAAGAAACAAGATGGCCGCTGATACCGGAGAAGGGATGTGGAGTTGGAGGTAGGTGTATTTAATGAAAGGATGACCGGGGCACGGGGCATGGTTCTCATAGCTGTATTACAACCTCATGTTTTCTTGTTTAAAACAGAGCTAATGGAATTCTCACCTAATTTGGCTGAAACAGGAACTCGGTTCTTAAGAGGTACCAGACGATCCTTACATGTCTTCTCCAGCGGTAACTCACACTTTATGTGGCGCCTGAAGTTCTCTCTCAGAATAGAACGAATCACCTTAACAATGCTAGTTTTGCTCTCGCTGTCACTGGGGAAGGAGAAAAAAGAAAATGCAGTGTGCACAGTCCGTTCTGATTCACTGTGGGCCTTCCTGAGGAACACAGTCTTAGCCAGCTCTCCCTCGCACCTCAGAAGCTAGCAAGCTACCCCACGACTGTGTGCCTGGCTTTTCTGACTTAAAGGAGGTGAGAATCGATCATTCTATAGCCGATCAATATATTCTGCTGGACCCACAGTTGCTCCTTTTAGGCAGAAGTTGTGCCCTAATACCACACTTCAGGAGGGCACTAACGATATATCACACACACACTTTAAAGATTCACTTGTGTGTGTGTGTCTGTATGTGTATCCCACATGTGGTAAGTGTGGTGCTGGGGGGCACTGAAGAGATCAGAAGAAGTTGTCAGATTCCATAGAGTGAGAATTACAGGTGGTTATAAGCTACCCAACATGGGTGCTGTGGGAGAGCAGCAAATAATCATAACTGCTGAGCCATCTCTCCAGCCCCTAAACTCCCCTTTAAAGAGGGCACAATGAAGTCTTAGAGCCGTTTGTCAAGGGAGGTACCTGCAGCACAACTGGAAGATGGTTTCTGGCCGTCCTTCAATTTCTGACTTCGTATGAATCAGCTCCCATAGGGAGTTGTTTTCAGTCCCTGGGTAGAGGAAATGGAAACCAAAGTCCACAACTTTGCCAAAAATGCTATGGTTGAGAATACCTGAGATATCCACAATGTAAACACCCCTCAGTTCTCTTTCCTTCCCATGGCTCATTCTTTGATATTAACAAAGAGCTATAGAAAATTGAGATGAAATTCTCCATCCTTCTTTGGTGGTTGGTAGTTTTAGGCTTTGTTTTGCTTTTGCTGTGTGTGTGGCAGGATCTCACTGTAGCCCACGCTGGCCTTGAATTTGTGGCAAAGCCTCTTGCCCCAGCTACCCAGTTCCAATTCCTTCCCCCTGTTGAGATGTTAGCCCTTATCCTTGGAACGAACAGGAGGATTTGCTCAGGAACTTGGGGTGGCAGAGCCCCCTCCCTCCCATTAGAAACAAGCCCCTCTGACAAAAGCCACCACCTAGGCCCATTGGCCCTTTGTTCCCAAAGGTCCTGCTACCAGTTATTGAAGAATCAGTTATTCTAGAAGGTCCTTGGAACACTGTTCAGGGTAAAGTATGTTGGTTTTTTCTTTATTTGCAGTAACTCTTAATATTAAGAAATTTTCTACTATGTTTAAGTTTGTATTTTTTGGATCTTTGTGTAATTTTAGGGTATCAAAGCATACAGCAAAAAGGGAAATGTTGACTGCAGGGGTGAAGAATCAATGCAGAGGCATTTGGCAGAAAAAGGCCAACCGATGCCACTTGTTTTCTTCCAAAAGATTGTGAAGAAATGTCTAAACAACCTTGTTCTCTTTTTTTTTTTTTTTCTAGAAAGTAAAATACATGTAAGAATTATCCTCAGGTACTGTGGCTTGGGAATGTCCCCAAAGGCCCATGCACTTTAAGACTTGGTTAACCTGTGGTACTGCTGGGGGAAGGGGTGGAACCTGTTAAGAGTGGGACCTAGGGAGAAGGTGTGCTCTCAGTTCCTAATGCCCTCACCCCTCCCTGTGACTCGCTCCCTGACCACCACTAAGTGAACAGACATCTGCCATCACATGCTCTGTGTACATGTACTGTGCTGCCACAGTACCACAGACTGACACCCATACATATTTCCTGCGTTTTCATGCCATATGAATGAAACACACATAAAAATGTTTCTTGTTGCATTCCCCCAAGTGTTTACCTGCTGTGTTCCCCAGTCTAACTTGAAGCGCAGATATGGGGATCAGCCATCGAAACTTAAAGGGGTCCAAGTCAGCAGAGTTGTGGGCAGGCCGGGAATTTGAGGGCTGTAATATGAGAGAGCACCCAGAAGGGGTTAAAGTCGCATGTACAGTGAACAGAGGGATCTTGAGCTGTATGCAGAACTCTTGTGGGTGTCTAAGATGCATATAAACCAAGTGA
>CABHPQ010154928.1:0-16579 GCA_902168405.1 Peromyscus aztecus
GCCTTTAGGAGAAATAAACAGTACACTTGAAGTCCTTCAGACATGCAGTTTATAATTCTAGTTCCTTGTGGGGTTTCCAGTGTTTGTACTTTTCACTCCCACCCTTTATCTCACAGAGACTTTGGCGTGGACAAGTATGATCCTCAGCCTACTCTCATAACTGACCCATATCCTTAGGTGATTGTAAGCTTACTTACAAAATGCTTTAGAATTTTATAAAAGGTTTTCAGTTGTCTTCACAGGGATGTTGACAGTCATGAATATCTGCCATTCAACTAAATTAGAAGTTCCCAAACTAGAATTTTTCTATGTAATACCTGGCCATCATTAAACACATTCTTACAGGACACGCTCTGCCCCTCCCTTATCAGCTGTTGTAGTCCCTGAGTCATGGTGGGTAGAGAGACTCTTGAGGCAAACAGGAAAACAACACTCCAAATCGCGTTCCATTTTGTGAGGCAAGATCTGTAAAACTTTAAAATTGTTACAGCGTTCATGTTTAATAAATAAGACAAAAGACAATGCATTCATCTTCTTTCAACCTTGCCACATTCTCAGATGGTACCGTTGTCAAGTAAGTCTCATAGACCCAAGAAGTTATTAGAAGTTTGGTTACTGGGAAGAGGTTCTGTTTGGTTTAATTTTGTCTGATGGTGGTGGTAGTGGTACCATTTTCTCTTTTTCTCATTGACAATATGTCAAGATCTGCTAGCCAGGCACCAAGGCAGGGATACTGTCTGTGTGTATTAGTTATTTTCCTAGTTGTTGTAACAAAAATACACGGGAAGAATCAATTTAAGGAAGGGTGGCTTTATTGTGACTTACAATTAGAAGGCATCAATTCCATCGTGGTGATTGAGACATAATAGCAGGAATGAGAGGCCACCTAGTCACGTTGCACCTGCTGTCGGGAAGCAGAGAGTGAACAGAAAGTGGGGCTGGGCTATAAAGCCTACAGGGCCACCCCTAGTGACCCGCTTCCTCCAACAAGCCACCAACTTCTAAAGGTTCCACAACGCTCTCAAACAGTACCAGCAGCTGAGGACCAAGCACACGGAACCTCTAGGGGATATTTCACATCCCAACCACCACACTATGTGTTTCCTATTTTCCTTCTATTGTATTCATGCACTGAGCATAGGTTTTGGCATAAGTAGGTGCTTAGTAAATGTGTATTGAGTGAATTAATAGAAATAAACCATATTGTTATTAACAGAAATAAAAGTGTGAGTATGGTGTAGAAGTGGGGGTCTGGTGTTGGGGAACACAGGTCATTCCAAGATATTTTTCTACAAGTTGGTGTTTGGTGACTGTCATGCCATTGCTGCATTTGTGTATTTTTGTGGTGATATTTTATTTGTGCACCCCAATAAAGCTTATCTGAGGATCAGAGGAAAAATTCAACCACTATATTAAACATAGAGGTCAGGCAGTGGTAGCACATGCCCTTAATCCTAGCATTCAGGAGGCAGAAATATATTTGGATCTCTCAGTTTTCACCCTAATATCTGGCTCCAGGTTTTTTTTATTAATAAGACCATTTAGCAATTAGTCTTACACATTTTCAACCCTATTTCTTGAATGAAAAGGAGAGGTTATTCTTCCTTTGGAATTGGTATGGCCAATGATTGTTTAATATGAATATTCTGATGGTTGTTCTTGGTTGTCAGCTTGGTGCACCTGAGATGTGGGAACCTCAGCTGAGGAATTTGCTTCTATCAATTTGGCTTGTGAGCATGTCCATGGACCATTTTTTTGATTGTTAATTGATGTAGGAGGTTCCAACTCACTGTGGGTGGTGCCATCTCTGAGCAGGTGGGCTTTAGCTGCATAAGAAAAGTAGCTGAACATGAGTCTGGTAGCAATCCAGTAAGTAGAACAGGTAGTTTTCCTCTGTAGTCTCTGCTTCAGTTCATGCCTCTAAGTCTTGAGTTCCTGCTTGGCATTCCTTAATGGTGGACTCACATAGAAGGCAAGTAAACCCTTTCCTCCCCAAGCTGCTTTTGGTTATGGTGTTTTCCATGTCATCAAAAAGCAAACTGGAACAAATATGCAGCAAAGAGGTATCCAATTATGGTTTAGTTTTAAATAAGTCATTATTGAAATAATGCTTATGTATCTTTATCTAAAAGTTCTTAGAGAGAACATCAGGAAGATGTTTATTCAGATGTGTAGAATTATGTCTTGTCCTACCAAAGGTTACAATTCAGAGCACACATACATCCACAAGATAATGACCATAGCTAGTATTAGGCAGGGGTTTGTGCTGATTCTTTTGTCTCCTAGACTCACAAAGAGTCTGATGATTTGGTTCCTATTGTTACCATAAACCTCACTGCTTCTATCAGGGACTGTCTTTGCTTTTAGCTGTTTGGTGGAGAGACTTGCTAAACTTCATTTTATTTTCTTTGGAGGTGAATGGGGTCCTTACATCAAATCTTCATGATTTGTGTCTCTTACACCTTGTATTGCTTGTATTTTGTATGTTTCTGCTTATTAGATTACATATATCACTGCATGTAGACCATTTCTAAGAACTATAAGAAGAATTTGTAGTGTAATTATTATTCTATGGAGTTATAAATGATGTCTGTCATCTACCACAGGGTAAACTCATAGGTATTACTAACCAAGGCAAATGTCACCTTTTTTTCTGAAAGGAGAGCTGTGACACAACAGTAAAAGTCACATCTCCAAAACGTTGTATTTTTTTACTTGAGTCATTGGAGGTAGATGAATGTTTGTGTTCTCATCATTCATTTATGGAGGAGGCAGTAACAGCTGACTCAAAAGCTCCAACAATCAGGATTAGTGCAAGGACTATACAAATGGCTATAATTTCATCACTAATGCCGTTCAATAAAGGTATTTGTGAGTTTATACAGGATTGCAAGGATGTAAACCAATGGATAGATTTTCATGACTGTTGCTTCCATGACTACTGTTGTCTAATTGCCTTTTGCATTTATAAAACAGGTGACAGGATGGTATTCTAGTCCTTCCTGGTGCTTTCTACCATGGAACACTACGGTAGGGATTAGGAGCTTCTATTTTTAAATCTTATCTGAGTGTATGCAAATAGTAGCACCTAATTAATATTCATAATCCAGTTACATGGGCATTTGGGAATTGTAGTTTACGTATCACCAGGCTTTCCCAAAGGAAAATGAAGGAAGAATTAAAAAAAAAAAAAACTCACAGAATCTACCATTATGTTATTCCCAGGTCACTTGAATGCACAAATAGATTGATTGCCATCAGATTGGTCCAGGCAAGCTGCAGGTAGATAACCTTTCTAAACAAAGAGCAGTTGAATTCTTTTGCAAAATTCAACCCTTTATTTTTGACTTCTCTCCTTAGTTGCTTTTGCAGATGTCTCCAAACCTCTCCTCAGCTCCTCTGCAGGCCTCCCTAAGCACAAAGCCATGCAACAAGTGTCTGAGGCTCCTGTGAAAGGCTTGTAAGTGTTTTACCTTTTGTAAGTGGCACAGTCTCCTTTTCTCAACTTCCTTCTCCTGCTTTTCATTTTTTTTAATCCTTCAAAGATATAAAAACTATTCTTAATTTGAGGGCCACACCAAAAAAAGCCACTGTCAATCATTTGCCAACCCCCCATCTAGAGAATGTATTAGTCTACTTTGAATTCTGTTAGTTCAATTGCTTAAGTTTCCTCATACAAAAGTCCTTATTATGAGGAAGTGCTTCTGTTTCCAGGACAACCAGGAATCAAGCACCCACAGTGTATTGTCAGTTGAATTTTCTTCTCTATTGTCAATTTCCAGATTCCTCCTTTTCTTACTTCACACAGAGTTACAAGCCGGAAATATCTACAGTCTTCTTGCCCCTGTTCCTTTATCCAGAGGGACATAAAGCTATATAAACATCCCCTGGAATTCAGTGGTTTCATGTGTTCTATTTTCACAGACAAATCCAGATACATTGTCTCTTTTAATGCATAGTACTAGTTTTCTGATCAATATTAACTGACACTGTACACTTCAAATTGCCAGTACTAAAAAGGTCACAGTTTGAACAGTGCTAATTAAATTAAAAGCAGATATATCTACCATAAAAGAGGAAACATATTTATATTGTCCCTGATAATTTACAAACTAAAACTCACCATATTATAATAACATTTTTGGGTGGTGGTTTTATCCCTTCTGTTGAAATATCACAACCCGTGTGAAACAATGGGCTATAATAAGTGGTTATTTAGCAAAAATGAATGTTATTGATAGCCTAGATATGAATTAGTCATTGAGGTGTTAGTGATTACAGGCAAAATGTAAATTTCTGAGAGTCATGAGGAATCAATAAAGACCATTAAATCCCCATTTTTGGAATATTGCAGACTTGCATGTTTAAACTGACATCTTGAAAAGTTTTGTTAAGATCAATTCATACTCTCAGCATGATGAACAATCTTTAATGAGGATAGAAGGCCAGGAGCAGCTTGCATTATATCATCTGATCTAGTTGTCTGAGAAATGATTTTCTTTTTCTAATATAATCAAAGAAACAAAGATCTTTGGTCTTGGGGAAGTCAACAAATTCAGTTCTTGTATCAGATTTGCAAAACTTCAGACACTAAGGAGGTTCCCAAACATGCCCAGGACTATGGTATATCCATTTCTAGGAGGATCCCTTGTCTTTTTTCTAAATACTGCAAGAGTCTCCTAGTGGTGTTGGGTAGCACACAGTCTTACCATCTATGTTAAGATTGGAATAATTTTTCCTCTTAAAAATAACACACTAAACCAATTAGCTTTCCTAAATCGAATTAACCTAATAACATTCAAAAACTGACAAACATAATCTGCTTGCTTTAAGACAGAAGTGGAGAAGTCAACAGAATCATAGCTCCAGTCAGGTCCAAATCAAGTTATAAAGTCTGACTAAATAGTGAGTGCTGGAATAAGTCATATGATCGGTATGCACAGTCACACTGATCTCAAGTGTAAGCAACCCTGCCTTTCCAGGAGGGAGATGGAAACGTTTAGCACTGAAGAATTTCTTTTCATGATGTGGTAGAGGAATGGTTTTCCCTGGACACACCTGGCTCCCTCAAGCCTCAGCCTGCTTTGGTACATTTCTTGTGGTCACAGAAAATAGCTCTTATCAGTTTAATGTACATTTTGTGCGTGTTACCCTTAATGCTTTTTGCCTTTCTGCTGCTTGTTAGGAATCCGTACCAAAGTAAAAGGGGCAAAATTCTTTGTCTTAAGACTTTTTTATGGATATTTGCAAAGACTTTTTGCTGTCTTTTTCATAGAAGCACTTTTTAGTTATGGGTTATGACAGAGATACAAAAATGAATACATTTTATTTATTTGTGCTATTAGTGAAATAAATAATTGAAAGTTAAAATACACTTTCACTTGTTAATGTGAATTATCATTGTGAAATATGATCTGTTTATAATCTCTGCTGAACCTTTGGACACCAGTTTAGACATTTTGGATACTTAGTTTAGAATTAAACCGAGGTATCATTATCGTTAAACAAATACTATTAGTGGTCAGACCTGCTGTCTTCATTAAATGGCCACACAGAGAAGCTGGCTTCTTAGTAGTTACATAGTCAGTTCCTTTTTGCTTTGAATCAGAGATGCCCCCAAAACTTGCTTACAGTGCTGCATGAACTATGAAACCAGGTCATCAATGGCTCACAGTTTTTGCCTAAATCTCTTGACACAAGCACTCTGAAAGGAACCAGCTGTCATCAAGATGTGAGTGAATGCCCAGGCAAGCCAAGCAGTGAGGTCATGTGGGAGTAACAGAGATGCATGAACAACCTGTGGCAAGTTGAGAAATGAAGATGCTATTGTAAGTCTTTAGGGAAATTAAACTATCAGGTCTCCAGTGAGAAAATCGAAGTGAACACCATCCTATATTCCCAACATAAATGTTAAGCCCTTGAATTTGGGTTGTTTTGTGACACAGCAATAGGCAGCCGAAGCATAAGTGTATGATAATACACACAAAATGCACACACACACACAGGCACATGAATGTGTAGGCCAGACAACAACATTGGGTGTTACGTCCTAAGCATCATCCGTCGTCCATGATCTTTTCTTTTTGAGACAGGTTCTCTTACAGGCCTGGAACTCACCAAGTATACTAGATTGGCTAGCAAGCCCCAACAATCAGCCTCAGCAGTGATGGTAAAACAAGCACATGCCATTATACCCATGCTTCTTTCATTTAATATTGGTTTGGAGTATTAAACTCAGATCTAATTTTTCCTCTAAACTCCAACTCTCAGACTTCCAAATATATTTTACACTTAAAATTTGGTGAAATCTTGCTGTCTTTGTTTTATATTTATCAATTCTCAGAAAATATGAATGAAGAAGTATATGTGTGTATTTCACACATAGAATTGATTTTGAATAAAGAGATTGGCTTTTTTGATAGGAAACAGTGGTTTTAACATTTTAAAGTAAATATTTTGATTTGTAATAACTGCTGTTAGGTCTGTAATATAATATAATTTTTTGGCTTGTGTATACTGAACCTCCAAAGTAATAAAGTCGAACTTTCAAAGAGTGAAAAAGAAAACTCAAGAGACTCAATGAAAAAATGGTTTACCAAGGACAAGATTGGTGCAGGGTGTTGCTTCGGGGTTAATAAATACTCCAACAACAGATGCCTAATGCATCCTTTTACATCTATTTCATGCTGTTGATACAGTTTATGGGGAGAAAGGAAGGGTTTTTTTTTTGTGTATGATAATGATCCTCACAGATGTGTGGCATGATAATGTAAGAAGGGTTTTCTCTCTACACTTCACAGAACTGAAGAACCCACACATTTAGTGCTAATCTCATAAACACTCTGCCAGGACTTGTGTCTTAGGATTTCTTTGGCTGTGATGAAACACCATGACCAAAGCAACTTGGGGGAAGAAAGGGTTTATTTAGCTTAGGTACCTCAAGTAACAGTCCACTGAGGGAAGCCAAGGAAGAAACTAAAAAACATAGCAGGAACCTGGAGGCAGGAGCTGTTACAGTGGCCATGGAGGATACTGCTTACTGTCTTGTTCCTCCAGGCTTGCTCTTAGTCTGCTTTCTTATAGAACCCAGGACCATCAGCCTGGGGTGGTCCCACTCACAATAGGCTCCCACATCAATCACTGATTAAGAAAATGCCTTATAGGCCTGCCAACAGACTGATATTATGATGACATTTTTTAAAATTGTGGTTCCCTCCTCCCGAATGACTCTAACCTGTGTCAAGTTGACATAAAATGGGCCAGCAGAGCTTGTGAGAAAACTCTTGAGTAGAATATAGTAACGTAGAGGTCTTGGTCTAGGTCTGGTCTCCCAGTACACTACTAGTATACTTGTGTTAGATTTTAGTTACATATTTTTATTTATTAAATCTAGAGAATTATATTTGATAATTACTCAGTGTCAGTGAACACATAATTAATAGTGAATGTTTCTTGCTCCTTTAGGAGAGTACAGGAAAACCTAATGATAAACTGTCATTTTTCTTACTTCTGTATAATTTCTTTAAAGGATTTTCCAGAAGTAATACTGTGCATAGCATGTTGGAGGTAAATGGCAAAGGTAGTGTTGGAAAGTTAACACTGAGGTTCATTTGTTAAGAAGAGTTGGTGATTAGAGTGTTGGAGGAGAGAGTAACAGATGTGGAGGCAGGGAGAGCATCAGGAGAAGCAGTCACCTAGGACAGGATCCAGATGTCCTTCCTGTGCAGTGCTGTACATCGAATCTGACTATCCAGTGACTATTCACCCTATGATTATATTAAAAAAGAACAGTCATTGTCTGCTTCCTTTCCAAGAATGTAAATTTGCAAGGTAGAAATAATGATTCCTTCATGTTTGGGTCATTATTCCTAGTATAGTCTCAGGCATATAATAGGCAGTTAATCATACTTCCTAACTTCTTCATTTTATTGAAAAAAAAAACTCTATTTTCTAGTTTATAACTGTTTATCTTGTCTACATACAAGTGTATTGGAGTTGTGGATAAGGTTATATGATGTTTTAAAAGAGGAATACTATATATATATATATATATATATATATATTTAGACTTCGTATAAGGGGTTAAAACCCAATAAATGGTCAGTGATTGACTGGGAAGTGAACCACTTTTTTTTTTTTACTATTTTATTAATCAATGATGGCCATATCTAGACCTTTAAGCTTTATAAAGCACTGAAATTGTTGCAACAAATGATGTAGAAGACAACAGTATCCTGGATTACAAATATTGTTGTCATAGTTCTTTCTGTTAGCCTAGAAACAAAAGTATAAAGTTTTATGAGGCTGTACTGCCTTATACTGATGATATTTTCTATGCAGCGGTCAGCCCACCTCTGGATTGGGAAGGCATCTACTCTGAAGAGCCTATAAAAACCGTGGCTTTTATAGTTTCATGTTCATGAGGTCTGGCCTTGTTTCTTCATAGCATCAACATACATGTTTAGCTAGAGCAAGGCCAATAGCAGCTCAAGGACACCATTCTTCCATTCCTAGTGGTGGATACCTCTGCGTGATTCTGATGGGCAAGCTCAAGATGTTCCTTTAGCACTCGGCACACAGTGTGTGGTGGTTTGAATAAAATAACTCTCACAGGGAGTAGCACTGTGAGGAGGTACAGCCTTGTTAGAGAAAGTGTATCATTGGAGTGGGTTTTGAGGTTTCAAATGCTCAAGCCAGGCCCAGTGTCTCTCTCCCTCCTGCGGCCTTTGGCTCTGAATGTAGAATTTTCAGCTACTCTCCAGCGCCATGTCTGCGTGCACACTACTATAATGACAATGGACTAAACATCTGAACTATAAGCCAGTCCTAATTAAATGTTTTCCTTTGTAAGAATCGCCATGGTGTCTCATAGCAATAGTAGTCCTAACAGACATGGTGTGTGGTATAACTTTTCAGTAAGTATTCAGAGAGATTAATTAATTTCTTGATATAGGCATTAATAAAATATTGGTCAATAGAAACTGATCGATATGTATTGATATATAATAGATACCTTCAGATTTTGTATAATGGTAGCCAACACTGGATTGTGTAAAACTGGAAAGAATAGAACACTGATATTTGATATCTCATAAATTGTGTTGTTAAGATAAGGAATAATTTTGACCTGTTGATGAATAACCTGTGGGTGAGTAGAGACAGTGTGGGACTGCTTAGTTTTTAGTGGGAGATGTCATTTTTTTCTACTCTTGTCATTTAAGAAGTAACAGGTCCTTTGCTGTACTTCTGGCCTCAGATGTTTATACCTGGAAGAGAGCTCATTTTGTCCTCATGGAAATGTGAAAGGATATTCTGATTATTTTATATTTTTTGTATAGCTTTGGGAGAAAAATAAGGGTTATCAAGAAAAATTAAAAAATGTTATCTCTATTTGGACATAAGGAAAGAGAGGAAAGCCTGCTTTGGGGCAATCAGTGAATACTTAGTAACTGTTTGGGATGCAGCTGGGAACAGCTTCTCCTCAAGAGTTTGTATATTTCCCACTGATATTTTTCATGTGTCAATTGGCTGGGACATTCACAACAGTGATAGCAGTCAGGTTACCTATGCTATTACTAGTGACCAACCAGCACTGAGCATGATTTAGTGATGATGTAACACAAATCACCCAAAAGGACTGGATGATAAATGAGGTATCTTGGCAACACTGTCAGTGCAACATTCTCCTTCATTAGTTGTGGGGAAGATCTTAATTACAATTCCCACGGGCTGAAGATGTTCATTTGAAATTATCACACAGTACTGATATGCCTTTTCAATGTATAACCCAGCCACAGCAGAAGAACCTAGAAAATACTGCGCTGTACTACCCAAAATGTGCTAAGCATTCTGACTCTTGGCTTTCTAAAAGATCTAGGTACGTAGCTCAGTGCAGAGCCAAGCACAAGACCCCATGTTTGGACCTCAGTACTGAAGAAAAAAATAAAACCGAGGCTTCTTTGAAGATTGCTTTGTTGAACAGATTTGTGTTAAGATAATGGGTACACAGCTGGCCCTGACTAATGATGTCTAGATAATGATGTTTGTCATTTTTTGTTGCATTCAGAAATGTTACCAACTGATACCAATTCCTGAGTTTCGTGTCCCAGCTGTTTCTTTTTCTTTCTTTCTTTCTTTCTTTCTTTCTTTCTTTCTTTCTTTCTTTTTTTTGTTTTTTGAGACAGGGTTTCTCTGTGTAGCTTTGCGCCTTTCCTGGATCTCGCTCTGTAGACCAGGCTGGCCTCGAACTCACAGAGATCCGCTTGCCTCTGCCTCCCGAGGGCTGGGATTAAAGGCGTGTGCCACCACTGCCCGGCTCATCCCAGCTGTTTCTTATCAATTCCATGCCAAAGAAAAGGGACATGTAAGAAACACATCAGTCATTTAGATTTCCAGGGTACCTTTTAACTATTCAATGTTTAGTTCTGATGAAAGTTGCTACCTTACTCTGTTTTATCCTCCTTTCAAATGATGGTGTCAATGTTGAGAGAATCAAAGATGTCCTAATCTTTAGTTCTGGGATTTGAGTTTTAGGCTTTTGAATCTATACTATTGAGGGTGGGATGTGAATCTAGAGAAACATGAAGCATTGTGCATTGACACTGAAGCTTAAGAAGTTATACATTTGTTCTTTCTCTTTTGCAGGACTTTCAATTAAGTTTTAACATAAAGCGAGGTTGTTCTGCTGAAATATCTAATATTTGGTAAAATGAGTTATTTTACAATGAAACCAGCATTAGAATATTGCTAAATAACATACTAAAATTATCAACTTAAGTTTTTTATTTAATTAAAATATAATTACAACATTTCTTCTATGATTCCAATGTCCCATCCTCCACTCCCTCTCAAATTCATCTTAAATTTTATATTATCTTCTTGTTCTGGTGGAGTAGAATTTTTATCTACTCATGTCAATCCCTTTCCCCCAATATCATTATATCAACTTTCCTGTTTTCTTTAATATTTGTTTAACTCAATTCAGATAATATAAGCTCTCATCAAATAATATTTTAAACCTACATTTGTTCTCTTAACTATTGCATTCTTTTACTCTCATTTTAATTCTCTTTATAGCAACTACCTTCTAGCTGTTTTTTTTTAACTTTACCATAGTCTATATTTTTCTCATAGCCATCATTAAGCCTTTCACCTTTGTTTCTAAAACTTTGAAAGGCTAGGGTGAGTAAAATTCTCTTGATGATATCTTACTCTTGTGCTATCTATGGCAAGGTTATTAAATGAACTATCATAAACTTGTATCACAGCCAGGCCAGTGGTGGTGCAAGTCTTTCATCCCAGCACTAGGGAGGCAGAGGCAGGTGGATCTCTGTAAGTGTGAGTCCAGCCAGGTCTAAAGAGTGAGTTCCAGGACAGCCAGGACTACACAGAGAAACCCTGTCTCAAAACACAAACAAATAAACAACCCTAACAAAAATACTGTGTCTCTGCAGTGGCTCCCTTCAACATTTTGGGCATAACCACTTTGGGAACATACAGAGGAAATATTTTTGACATCATATTAAAATGATTTCATACATGCCCAACTGCTAGAAACCATAACATAGTTTTTGCTTGCTTTATGCCCTAATGATTCTTTACTCCAATTGGTATAGAAGGAACCTAAACATAGTATTTACCCCATTCATGTTTGCATCCTCTGTTGCTTGAAACTCAGCCCATTCCACTTGACTCTGGTTTTGTGCTTTTACTCAGTGTTTTGCCTTACAGATGGACAAATGTACCATGAATTCCTTGTAAATTTTTGCCTCCTGAAATTTTAATAAATCTATTTTTGGATGGTTTTTGGATTTTATCCTATTCTTGATATTTACAGTCTCATTCTCATGGTGAGTACTGTTTTGTGTCTTTTCTTTATTTCCCAAGGGTGAGATTTCTGCATCCTTCTGATCCTGTGTGGACTTTTAGATCTGTCATGCAGCTTACGTCTTGAGACTTCCACTCACCTTTTTCCTAGGCATTACGTTGTCATTTGCTGAATCCCATGGCTTTCTTTTTCTCCCCTTTAAGAGGTATTCCTTCAAGTAACTCCATAGGTGAGTGAACGAGGGAGTAAGTCTTCTATATCTGTGCAGACTGAAAATTGATTTATCTAGGTACATCCATACACATATTATCTAGATTGAAAATCATTTTCTTTTGAATACTATTTTCTTTACACATTACATATTGCAGGGGTTTCTCTGTGGAAACCTTAAGGATTCTCAATGTAAGAAAACTTTACAACATCTCACACACACACACACACACACACACACACACACACACACACACATATATATATATATATACTCTTATTAGTAATTGCTCAGCTTATAGATTGGAAGACATGTTGATGCATTTAACTCTGAAAGCTTTTTTTGGTTTTGGTTTTGTTTTTTTCAAGACAGAATTTTTCTTATTGCCTTAGCTGTCTGGGAACTTGCTTTGTAGAACAGTCTGGCCTTGAACTCACAGAGATCTGCCAGTTTCTACTTTCAGGGATTAAAAGCTATGTGCTAACATGCCTGGCTGAATGAATAATTTTGATTTTTTTACACTTAATTTCCTTTCTACCATTTCTTTTTTGGGATTCTATTAATTCAGTGTTGTTGTTCTTGTTTTATGTACTATGTAGGTCATCACTTTCTCCCCTCTCATAATTTTGTCTTTATTCTTTTGTAATGTACTCTAATGTGTTACTGGTTTTGATATTCTTGATCTGGAAGTCTTTTTATAACTATAAATTCTGCTTTCTGTCTTACTAATAGCATACTTATCTTGCTTTGGATATGAACCATCCTAGGTGTCAATGTAATTCTGAATGAATTTTAACTTTACTTTTTTTTTTTTAAAAAAAAAAACTTTCCCTGATATTAGTCTGTTGGATCAGTTTATCATCACTCTGTCATGAAGACTTTCTGGAAGGTTGTACTTAACAGTGTGGAATAAGAAGCAGAATTGATTCTATTTCCTGGGCATGACAGCTGTATCATGTTAACTTGGAAGAACAGGAAGAGTCACACAAGATTTCTTCAATACCCTAGAATGCTAAAGCTTTACTATGGATACTTGTATCCAAATCAGTTGCCTAGGTTCTCTCCAGAAAGAGTTTTCAGTGTTGTATTTCCAAAAACAGCAGTGTTTTTGCTGGAAACTTGGACATGAAGGGTTGACTGGAATTCATGAATGGTAGGTTTGAAAGGGGGTTTGGAAAGGAACAGAGGATACAGAGAAACAATCTTCAGACCCCTGCACCACCTCATTCTATCCATCACAACGTTCTCTGGTTCAGTGTGGCTTGGAACTTAGGTTTCTCTGTACCTTAATATATACTGGAAACACATGGATAGCTCTTGTCCATTGATAGCCATACCTTCTGTGTGCCTAGCTATTTATATGCACATAACTTAAAAAATACTTAATAGGAATTTAGGAGTGAAAAGATACAAACATGTTTTCCTTGAAAAATTAAAACCTACTGCTATATTTACTGCTATATTAACTGCCTATGGCTTCTACAATAAATTACCAAAACAATTGTGGATGAAAACAACATAAATTTATTTTTCCACAGCAGACATTTAAAACCAGGACATCAACAAGCCATGCTTCCTCATAAGGATCAAGGTTGAAATTCATTTTCTAGTCATTTCTAGTGATTTTGCTTGTGGTAGTTCATGCCAGGACTTCTTTCTTGGAGAGACTGGTATAGCAGCTGGTCTAATTCTACATTCCCCCACTTCCCTTACGTGGCCACTTTCCTGTTTGTTTGTTTTTTCCTTTGCCTCCTCTTACAATATGATTGCAGTAGGTCCACTAGATAGCCTAGCATCTTTTCCACATCTCAAGATCATTAATGTATTCATGTCCATATAGTCATTTTTCATTCATATAATTGTGTTACAAATTCTAGGCATTAGGACATGGCTATCCTTTAGATAGATACTACTTAGCCTCCCACCATATAATTTTTAGATGAAAGGATCAGTGTAACCATGATAAGAGATTTAATCAGCATGTGTTTAATAAGAAATGCAGACTTTGAATGGTGGACTCATTTTCTTAATGTCAAACATGATTCTCAAACTTGTTTCTGTACTGTACTGTCATCGGATTCCTCTCTGATGACATCTGCCTCAACAAAGACCCATAAGGAGAAAATGAAATCTTTTATTTCATAATGAAATCATGTGTCTATATTGTGAAACATACTCATAGAATAACCTGTCTTAACCATTTAGTTATTTGCTATACATACCTTTATGACATCACCTATCCTGTTTATCTTCACATTTTATGGCCATACATTCTCAATGTATTTATACTTCTAGTTTTCTGTAGACTCTAAATGGGTACCAGTTTGTTTTTCTAATGAAAGGATAATAGGTACATTAACAAACTCTTTTCAGTTCCCATTCATGTTACACTGCATTGAATGGGACCCCTACCAACCACGTGGTCACCATTTTACAATTGAGGGACATACTCCAGGATGAGAAGTGACTTACTCTAAAACACATAGCTAGTGAATGGAAGATCCATTTAAAAAGTCTACACATGCCAGACTTTGTAGTCTTTCAACTCCAAACCACTATTGAAGCTGTTTGCGATCTAAAAATCTGTAGATTTGAATTTTGCACAAGAAATTGCTTATCTGTGAGTTCATTTTAATAATATGATTCTAAACACAGATCACAGCCATAGAATTCTAAACATAAAACAGGAAAAAAGCTCAAGAGAATCTGTGATCTCTATGCAGGCAGCTTCAGCAACTCCTTCCATGTGTTAATAATTTGCAATGTGCCTGTATTGGCAGAGTCTCCGCTTTCCTCTGTTTGTTGCAAGCATCTCTCTTCTGTCATGAAGACTCCAGTGCTTTGGCAAAATAAGAATTCAGAATTTTAAAAGTGTGTCTAAAAATGTGTTCCTCCTGCTGTAAGAAGTAAATTTTAGAAGTTTGACAGTTGGGCACCCAGATTTGAAGAAGAAAAATTAATAGGAATGCCAGAATTTCACTTGGAAATATAAAACACCCCCAAAATAGGAAAAGGTGACAATCAATTTGTAGAATCATTTATGAGCTGGTATGTAACAACATGCATTGAATTCCATTTTGAGTGTGCAACATTTCACAGAGTTTCAAGTAAGGATCTGAAATGGTCCAAATAGTCTCTACCTACAATTTGGACCTCTATAATGGTCCAAATAGTCTCTACTTTGAATGCTAATTTTTCCCCTGAAGTTGCATAGATTCTGTACATATTTCCAAAGAAACTATTTCTGATACAACTGATTCAGTGATCTGTTGGTAATTTAAACTGATAGAACTACCAGAATTGGTGATGTACCTTAACCAAAAAAGAAGGTAACAGAGTCTATCTATCCTAGTCAACTTTTGACGCTCTATGTTTTTTTTTTGTTTTACTCAAATGTTTCAAAAAATTCTATACATGAATTAGCATGCTAATATATAATGTTTGTATCAAGCTAAACATACTTAACACCTTAAATAATTACCATTTCTTTATTGTAAAGAGTTTTAAAATATTTTCTAGTTTTAAAAAAGTGTACACCATACTATTATTATCTATGATCTCCTTTCTGTGCAAGAGTGCACCAGAACCAATTTCTGTCTGTAACTTAGTTGATCATTGATCAGCTTTTCTCTATCCTCCTCTCCATTTTCCTGATCCCCTGGAAACTCTCATTCTACTCAGTGTCAATGAGATCAACTTCTTTAGATCCCGTGTGACTGAGATCATGTGGTCTTTAGCTTCGTCTGCTTTTTGATAATAGTCCTACCTATTGCAGTGGGATGATATCTAATTGTGTTTTTGTTTCATTTCCCTGATGATTAAGCGATGTTGAGCATTTTTCCATATACGATTTGTTTGAGTTCTTCGGAGGAAGGCCTGCTTACATCCCTGATCATGGTAACACTCTTTTTAATGTGCTGCTGGATGGAATTTGTTAGCTTATATTGAGTATTTTACCATATATGTTTATTAAGGTTATTGACTGGTAGTTTTATATTTTTGTTATTTATTTATTTCCCAGAGCAATGTTGGCCCTCGAATGCAAAAAATTCATTCTGCTACTATTTTGTGCTAACTTAAGGAGGATATGTACTATCTCTCTGGATGTTTAGCAGAATTTAATAGTGATGCTATCTGATCTTGGTGCTGTCTTTGATGGAAAACTTTATTACACATTTAGACTTGTGCCTTGTAACTGATCTACTTGAGTTTTTTCATTTCTCCATGATACAGTCTTGGCTGTATGTATACATCTAAGACTTTGTCACTTCTAGGTTTTCAAATTGGTTGGCAAATACTTGAAATCTTCTGGTTTTGCTTCTGCTTATGTAAATTATATTTTACCTGACACAAGTCTAGCCATTTCTGCTTTCTTAGGGATTTCAATTGCCTTGAAAATCCTACCCCACCCCTTCATGTCTCTGTGTAGACATGTAGGAACTTACTACACAGTTTTCATTGACAACCAGTAGCTGGGACATGTATACAGGTTTTTGTGTGTGTGTGTGTGTGTGTGTGTGTGTGTGTGTGTGTGTGTGTGT
>CABHPQ010154928.1:26449-47067 GCA_902168405.1 Peromyscus aztecus
GTGTGTGTGTGTGTGTGTGTGTGTGTGTGTGTGTGTGTGTGTGTGTGTGTTGAGGGGGCTGCAATCAGGATGTATTGTATCAGAGCAGAATAAAGAAAAAAGAAAGAGAATGAAAAATGGAAAGATCTCCCATGCTGGATGGTCATCATAATTGATATTGTGAAAAATGGCTGGCTGTATAGACAAAAGTGATCTAAATAGTCAATGCAACCGCCATGAAATTTCAATAGCGTTCTTCTCAGAACTAAGAAAATAGTCTTAAAATTCATATGGGAAGGACAAAATTGCATCAGTGCTGTATTAAAGAATAAAAATGTTTCTTCCTTTTGGAATACTTTAGACCAAAACTAAGCCCAGATTGGAATTCTCTTCACTCCTGGTTCCTTCTGTCTGTCTCTGCTGCTATTCTCTAACAAAGGGATTTTCTCTATATGTATTGGACACAGAAAAGATGGTATGGAAAAGGATAATGAATCACTTAATCATTAACTGAAACCAGAGTCTTAAAGGGAAGGATTCACCTTACTGCACTCTGCTGTCCCCAAATAGCACCCCAAACCACACACAGATATCATTAACCTATATCTGAATGCTTCCGCCAACACTTGCATTCGTTAAGTTTGCCTGCAACCCATTGGCTGCTTTCAGCAAATGATTACTCCCACCACTCTTCTGAGTCAGAGACATGGAGGGCTACATAATTTAAGATCAAAGCTGTGTATTTTAGTTTGGCTTGTAAAAGCTGATTCCATAGTAAGTCCAAGGAATAGTAAGGTTGGTTATACTATTTACTTAAAGGCATGTTAAACAGCCCGAATACACTCCAGGGCAAAAGTCTGAGTACAACGTTTTAAATAGTCTCAAGACACACTATCAACTTGATTGCAAGGTCTGGCAAAAGGTTCTAAAGAATGAGATGTTTTCAGAGACAGCATCTAAGTATCTGTTAATATATGGACTTGGTTTCCTCTAGATTTATTTTCTGGAATGGAGACTTGGATAAAATAGTTCTGTACAAAAATAAGCACCAAGTGGATCAAAACTTTAACATAATACTTAAAAATCTGAAACCGCTAGAGGTAAACATAGGGACAATAAGTAAAGATGTGGGTAGAGGCAATGATTTTCTGAAAAGGACTAATGATTCAAGAAATAATTGAAAGAAATGACAAATGACGTGTAAAATAGTAAAATGAATTAATGTAGTGGAGAGATAGCTTATACAATAGAACATTTTGTCAGCTATACATCTCCTGGGGGCTTAGTATTTTAATATAAGCAACTATTCTTTATTTCTAGACAGGCTTGTATTTTTTTTTTAAATTCTTACTCTTTGGGGGCCTGCTACCCAACTCACAAGTAAATGCACAAAGACTTACTCTTACTTATGAATAAGTATACTTACTTACTTAGCTTGGCTTGTTTCTAGACAGCTTTCCTTTCTTTCTTTTTTAAAATTTATTTTACAATATAATTCAACTTTGCATATCAGCCATGGATTCCCCCATTCTCCCCCCTCCTGCCCCGCCCCCCTCCCCGCACCCCACCCCCCATTTCCATCTCCTCCAGGGCAAAGACTCCCCCGAGGATTGAGATCAACCTGGTGGACTCAGTCCAGGCAGGTCTAGTCCCCTCCTCCCAGGCTGAGCCAAGCATCTCTACCAAGCCCCAGGTTTCAGATACAGCCAATTCATGCACTGAGGACAGGACCCGGTCCAACTGCCTGGATGCCTCCTAAACAGATCAAGCCAATCAACTGTCTCACCCATTCAGAGGGCCTGATCCAATTGGGGGCCCCTCAGCCATCGGTTCACAGTTCATGTGTGACAGCTTTTCTTAAATTAACCCATTTCTCTTCTTCCACATTTTGCCTCTGTGCTTTTTACCTTTCTTTATTCTATGTGTCTTTCTTCCCTTCTTACTCTGTGACTAGTTGTGTAGCTGGGTGGCTGGCCCCTGGCATCCTCCTTTCTTTCTCATTTTCTTGCTCCCCCCTCTTCTCTTTTTCTATTTATTGTTTCTGCCTGGTAGCCTCATCTATCCCTCTCCTGCCTAGCAATTGGCTGTTCACTTTATTAGATCAATCAGGTGTTTTAGGCAGGCAACGTAACACAGCTTCACAGAGTTAAACAAATGCAACATAAAAGAAGGCAACACATCTTTGCATCATTAAACAAATATTCCACAGCATAAACAAATGTAACACACTTTAAACTAATATTCTACAACACAGGGTTTCTCTGCATAGCCCTGGCCCTCCTGGAACTCACTCTATGGACCGGGTTGGCCTTGCACTCACAGATCCGCCTGCCTCTGCCTGCCTGCTGCTAAGATTAAAGGTGCGTGCCATCACTTTCCAGCTAAGTCACTAAAAATTTAAATACCATGACTTACCCCCACCATACAGTAAGTAGATGAGACAAAGAATTCATCAGTTTTCAAAGACAAAGTACTAGTGTAGTCAATAAATATATGGAAGAGTGTTCATCATACTTAACCATCATGAAATACAAATAAAAAGTATACTGAGGCAACATCTTACTTTAGAATGGCCATTTAAAACAACAATAACAACAGTTAAACAAACAAATCCTTGTGAAGATGCAGGGGCCTAAGAATGCTTATGCATCCTTAGTAGAGCCATTAGAGAAAAGTGATTTTTCAAAACGTCAAACTAGAACTATCTTATCCAAGTCTCCATTACAGAAAATCAATCTGAATGAATCTAAGTCAGCATATTATACAGATACTTACATGCCTATGTTTGTTGCTGTATTATTCACAAAAGGCACAATGTGGAATCAGCCTTGGTCTCTATCAAATGATAATAAGTTAAAATGCTGCTTGTTAGACAACAGGATTTATTCAGCCATAAAGTGAATGACATCGTTTGCATGAAAATGGATCATCAAGTTAAGTGCAATAAACCAGACCCAGAAAAACAAGTGTCATAGGAAAGCTTTGTGTGCATATATGTGAAAGCATAGGTCTGTTTTAGAAGAGCAGGGGTTGATAGGTTCAAACTTACCTTCTATAGCTGAATGAAAATATTTTAATGGACCTCAGTCAGAGTGACTATTACTAAGAAAACATTATTTTACACAATAAATATGCACTAATAAAGATATTAGAAAAAAATCACAGACTAAATAAGTAACTGATTGTAATATGGGAGAAGAAAGTGGTCCAAGGATTGAAATCTGAAGCACTCAGCTTTCAGAAAGTTAGAAACAATGATATGGAAGAAAATCCCCAAAAGCTGTTTCAAAAGTCAAATGTTGAAGATCTTTGGGGTAGAAATAAAGGGTGACCTGTGCAAAAAGCATCTGAAAGATCAGTGACAATCTGGGAATTAACAAGTAGGTTGTTCAAAGGTCATCGGTGACATTGACAAACACAGGGGGAAATCCTCCTTGGAGTGAGGTTGAAAGAAGAGAATTAGATGCAGTAAGTCACATATCTCATATAACTTCCTTCAATATATAATATAATATGTTATATTATACAATAGACATGAAGATGGAGTTACGTACAGCTGGGCAGTGAAATGGAATGATGAGCAAAGAAAATTCCACATGGGAGAAATCTCAGCATATTTACATACTGATAGAAAATTCTGGACAACAAGGACTGCTGACTGATGGGAAGGTTTTGAATGATGTTCTTGAATTAGAGAGACTATATGGGCTCTCTTGTTAGCCTTAGTGCTCTGTAGTAAGTTTTCCCACTGTATGAAGTGTAAGAGAAGGGAAATTGTAGATAATAGTATTGGTGAAGTCAGGAAGTCAATCATCAGCCAAGAGTCTTATATTTGAGGACAAATTTGGTATGACATAATTATCTTGGAAGTATGTGTGATTGGCAGGTTCTCTTGTAGACATTGTTTAAATTAATCCTTATAAATTTAAGGTGGAAGTTAGAATCTGAAAGCCTGTCTACTCAGATTAGCTCTGGCTACTGCCTAGAAGAGCTTTTATTCACAGTAAATTGCTTTACATCTAGCGTTTTTATCTTTAAGACATCCAAAAGAGATATACCTCAGACTTGGTAGTATCAGATTCCTTGGTTTAAAAAAAGATGTTCTTGTGTTCAGGGAGTTTACACATGGTTCATGTTTAACATACATGTGTGTTGGGCCAGCGAGATGACTCAATGGGTAAAGGCACTTCCAGCCAAGCCAGGCCACCTCAGTTCAGTCTCCAGGTCTTACATGGTAGAAGATAAGAATCCATTCCAGCAACTTGCCCTCTACTCAATAAATAAAATAAATGTGTGGAATGAAGGGTGTCAAGCTTATGTGATATTGGACTGGCATGCTGAAAGTCAGGAGCCACCAGCTCAAAATGAAAAAATGAGCTTTTTGTAAAAAAATATGCATACATACAAAGTAATTTTATAGGTTAATTATTTCTACTATTTTGAGGAAGAAGGCTTTAAGTTTTATTCTCAAAGTTCTCTTTTACTATTAAAATATTTTTGAGGATCCTATTGAGTATTCGTTTGTGTGACATGTCTCTTGATGTTTTCCTATTATAGATTAAAATCAGTAAGTTAAAAAACTATTTCATTAAAATATAAATATCTTACATATCATTTATCATCTATTATTTATTACAGAAACAATATGCTTCTTGTGAAATACAACTATTTCTTAAATAAACAAAAATGCACACAAACAAGTACAGCATCAGAGTGCTTTTCCATTAGTTCTTGAGTGGATGCAGCTCTTAGCTCCTCATCAGCACTTAATCTGCAGTAAGTACACATGTCCCCAGACTCCAGAAACCTGTGATCCTGTGAAGGAATGAGCATTATTATGAAAGTAACTGTGATAAGGTCCTTCACACCCACTTTGGGCCCTACTGAGATAGTTTGACAATGACTATTTTCAGCCAATCAAACATGACCATTGGCTATCCTTGTAGCATATGTTGTTGCAAAGGTAAACAAAATTGGCCAGCTGTTTGCTTAATCTAAATGGTGCCAACTGATAATTGGCTTTCCTTTCAGTTTCACTTATTCTCTAACTAGTGTGCTTCTCAAATACATAGAACTGGTGAAATTAAGGGAGTAATTCCAATTCTTTATTGTTTAACCCTGAAAGCTGAAAGGAGTGATCATCTTTTGTCTCAGTGATGCTTAGAACTTGCTACATGTTTCAAAATAGAAAATGGAAATCCACTAAGTTGAGTTGTTTTTTAAAAAGTGCGTTTAATTTTATAGATTCAGAATTCACTATGTAAGTTAGCATCCAGATTCAATCAAACATTCATTTTGGAGTAACCTTACTTTTCTGTGAGGTATATTACTGCTAAAATGTGAGACACGGGATTTAGAAGAGGTGAGGAGCCTCTTGGATTTAATTTGCAATTTTAAATCCCTTGAAGTCTTGGTGACACCGTGGAATGAGTCATTTGCTTCAAGATCATGAATGACAAAAATGAAATAAAGAATAGGACTAGCAAGCCTATAAAGAGTTTATAACGTCACAAGTCCATTTTATTTACCAGTTATGTTATAAATAGCCCCTTAACAAATATTTACTAGGCAACACTCAGGGATGCTGCAAATAGTCACCATATACTTTATGCTTTAATTACTACCTAAGAAACTACATAGAATTTTAACACATATTTAAAATAAATGCAAAGCTAGTGTGTTGCTACTCCATATTGGAAAGAACTGATTTATTATTTTTCTTCCTTCAGCTACACACATGTTTCAGAAATCTACAAACAGGGACAAATATGACCTGCTCTATAAACAAAGTGGATATTCACTGTCGAGCATATTTCATTGTAACATATGATCAATAAGCTTGCTATACATCTAAAGCTTCTGAGTAGAAACATAAAAAAATATGATGCCTTTAGTATCCTTCCTCCTCAATTTTGTAAGACAAACCAATTTTTTTTTTTTTTTTTTACTTTTGAGACAGTGGTCATGAGAGAAAATTAATGATCAACTGTGCTGAACCTTGTTCAACCTGAAGCTTCTGTCAAGGTACAAGAGAGTAACATATGTTCTTATATGGCTACTGCCACCACAGTTACATGCTTTCATTAGAGCTGGGAGCTGTATATGAATGAGACATTTAATAAAGCTGTATAAATTATTGGTAGAACATCCCTTCATTGAATATTTAAGCACTTTCTGCAGTGAGTCTCAACTCTGGGTGCACCTGAATGTCATCAGGGAAGATTGCAAACAAACTGATGGAACAGGTTCTAGTTGCATTCAGATAAATTAAGATCAACAGCCAGTGTTGTTGAAAATCAAGGATTCTAAGGTGCTAAACACTACTCTACTCAACAAACATGTGTAAAATGTGGTCGTAATTTTTCAAGGAGCTCAGATAGATGAGGGGAACCTACTGCTTGCTTCCAAGGACACTGGGCAGGTGTTAAACATTGTTAATGCACTGTTGAAATCTATTAATATCACTACCACTGTCAACAGTAAGCTCTTTAAGTTCTTACTGGAACCACTCCTGAGGTTCTTCTTCCTGTAAATACTGGGGGATGGGGTAATGATCCCTAAATAGAAGCAGTTGGATGCTCTCTTGCTGCTCTGCATACTTTGAACAAAGGACTGCCAATCAGCCAGTTCAGTACCATGAACAGGGCCACCTTGGGAGACTACACAGTGATGATTGATTAGTTGGTTGACCATCTCCTGAAGGTGTAACCTCAGCCAGGACTGATTGAGACAGTCTGTACCAGATTTTTTGCTGTCACAAGCCTTGATGAACTCTAGATGCCTCCACAGACATTTCTACCTACTTCAAAGTAGCCTAATAGAAGGACTGCGATGATTGCTGAAAACACAAATTGTCACTTGAATGTATGTTGTAGTTGGTCTAAACATACTTTCTCTGGCTATGTAAGTAGGCTGTTCAGACTCTTGTTATTGAGTTGGTAGGATTGCAATTTTCTCTGATACTTTTCTGACGTTTTAATATTCTGGTCAGTAAAAGGCTTCTATCAAGTGTTTTGGGTTTTGCTTTTTTCTTTCCTACTTTCGTTAGTACCAGCTGAGCTGGTAATACAAATAAAGAAGCATGTATTATTTATTTGGCAGGATGTCCATGATGTCAGGCAATAAGGCATGCAGCATTGGCTTCAACACTCTTAGCAGTTGGTAAGCCAAAAAGCCATTGGTCTTGCAACAGCTGAAGAAAAAGCAATAGCTGAGCAGGAAGAAAGGTAGTGTAGGTAGAAAGACAGCAGCAGAAGGTGAACTTAGGCTGAAGAGGGTTAGATGACTAGAAGGAGAAAAGAGAAACTCTTGGCCCTGGACACTGTAAGAATTACAGAGAGCTGGCAAATCTTTAGGGCCAAGGAACTCAGTCACCGCTGTTCCATCAGCACTTAATACTGGCTGTTGTCAAGGGCTGAGGAATTCTAATACCTAGGCCTGCTTGGAAGCTGCAGTGCTAACTGCAGCTAAGGAAATGTTGACTTTCCAAACCTGTAACATCTGCAGAGCTAAAGATCTTGATGGGCAAGACCTGCAGGAGAGCAGAACACCTTCTGAGGCTGTTCCCACCTGCTCTCTGCTGCTGATCACTATTGTACAATGCACAGTGATTAAAAAAAAAAAAAAAAAAAGCTACTAGACAGCAACCCCTGAAAAGCTGCTGGGCCTTCTGAAGATTTCTCTCCAGGTAAAGTGAAAGCACTTCAGCTAGCTAATGGGTCACATGAGTTATAGAGCCTCTGATTTGTCATTTCCTGATTCTGACTCATGACTCCTCTTAGTGACTCACACATTTATTCATGAACGAATCTGACCTCAAAACCTGGATGAAAATGTCTTTTGGTAGATGGAGTCTGTGGGATGTGGGAGTCCTGGAGCTGCCAGAAACTGCATTGCTGCTAAATAAAAGGATAGGGAAAGACAGTCACATTTGTAGAAAAACAGAGATGGAAACTGATGATCTTAGATTTGGACTCTCCTTTAGGCTCAAGTGTGTTTCTGATCCTATTAAGATGGTTGACATTATTTGGTAGTGTCAAAGAATGCCCTGGTTCGATCTCTAAATGTTTAAATAATACTGGCATATTGCCTGTGCATACCCCTGTCCATTATGGGTCAGAGGAGGGCTTTGCTCGTCATAGTCCTAGGTATATTCTTAACTGTTGTTGCTCATAGTAATGAAAGTAAGTACACATGCTCTCACAAGTCACTCGCCTATAATTAAGTGCTCAGTCAGAAATAGCATTTCTCATTCCCATTCACAAATCAGACAGAAGTAATGTTGCCCCACCTACCCACAATGGGGTAATAAAGTCCATAGGAGACCTGAGGAGAACTAGAAGACAGTTAGCTCACAATACAAATGCCTATCACATTAACCTTCCCACAGAGTTCTGCCCCCACTTTCATTCATATTTAACAAAAGTGCTATTATTATTTCAATAAATTCCCATTTTAATGTAAACTTATATTTACTTTTACTTTCATAGAGTAACAAACTTAAACAAAGTAAATAATACTGGAAGACTTTTAAGAGAAATAACCCCTACCCCCAGTTTCCTACACTTTCACCTGACCCCAGGGGGCTAATTTTAAAATGCTTCTTCCTTCTGCTTTGTCAATCACTGCTGCTATAGATATCTATATTGTGCCAAAAGGTATGTTTCCTTCTTCTTTTAGGGAAAATATCCTCAGGGTCCAGGATTTTCTTCTAGTATGAAATTACCTGGTAGTATCACATCTTTGCTGCTATCTCTCTCATGTTTATTGTGTTTGTTTACTCTTTTAAAAATAGTCTTTGGGGTGGTGGCATAACTCATACTGATGGGATAGCATATTAGAGAGCTTGAGTTCAGTCCTTAGGATACACACACACACACACACACACACACACACACACACACACACATTAATGAAGTTTCATGAGGAAATATAAATTGGGTTTTAGTGAATTGAGATGAAATCTTCCAGAAAATATGGAAAAATCGAAGCTTCCATGTTTTTCTTTGAACTTCAGCTGTAAGACTGGAATCGACAAAGAGTACACAGTTCTGTGCAATGACATTGACTTTAAAGTGAACACTATAGACAAAAATCCTTCCCAGGAACTGAGAGAGAGAGAGTTTTTCCCTGTACCAGGAAAGCCAACTTTGAATTTACAGGTAGGAAATTTGGCTGGAGAAACTACAAAGTACTCTGAAATTTCATAGTTTGTATTTTAATATCTGTAGGACTTTTCTGCACATAGCTCAAGAATTTTCACTCTAAAACTAACTTAGTGCTGGAACTCAGTGGAAAGAAATGAAATCTTTAGTTTTGCCAGGTTATCGATGTTTATGAAACTGACCTATTTTCCCCCAGGTTTCAGAAATATTTCTAACACCCACCCCTCTATTTTTCCCTGTGTTGGGAGTTTCTCTGGTGATTTCTCAGAGATTTCTCCCCACCTCACTCCACAAAGGTTAGACACTTCTTTGACTCTGTCAAGAACACATGTTAACTCTATGGAGTCAAAGTATTATGTAGGTTATTAGAGGCTTTTGTGGATATATTAAGAGAAATGTTCTCTGTTTATTGAAGTCACTGAGACTCAGAAAAAGCTTCTTGGATTAACTTGTATTGATCTGCTAATCTTCAGAGAAAAACTTACAATCCTGGGAGTTTATTTCTTTTTATAAGTGGGAGCTTATGTTGATATGGATGTGTATTCTCTTTTTTATCCTAGGTGAGTGTCATATTTATAGGACACAGGAGGCACCTGAAATGTAAATATTTTCTGTGTTTGAAGTTCTAGCTTTGACACAATTTTTAACACTCTGCAATGAATTATATGCATCATTACAATTGGACTTAAATTATTCAAGTACCCTTAAAATGTATTTAGATGACAGAATTTCTTCAATCATTAGACATGCCTTCATCCTCCTTCCTTCCCCAACATCTTTGCTGAGTGCCACTTATTTGTTCTTCATAGTAAGAGAGTTTAGATATTAATTAATTAAGCATGATGAAAGTAGACAGTGGGACCTTACTCTTCCTAGGGATACTTGGCAGGAGATAAACTCAGTCAAACATCTAAGACCCCAAATCTGTTAAGCACTGTTTTACAAATGCTGGTTTCATACTAGTTCTTTGATATGCATATGCTTAGTTGACTTTTCCTTGAAGAACTTTAACTATTTGGAAGCAAGTTACTCAATAGGTTGGGTATCAGTTGTCAGATCCCTCCCACACCAAACAGCCTCAAATGAGTAACCATCAGCCAAGCATCATCTCTTTGGCAACAAGAGACTACCTCCAAGACAAGGGATCATTTTATATTTACTATTACCTGACCAGTGAGGTTGATCAGTGGGGATAAGCACTTGCTACATAAGCTTGATGATTTGAGCTTAATCCCCAAAACCCACAGTGGAAGGCAAGACCTCACTTGTGAATGCTATCCTTTGATCTTCATGTGAGGACTCTTTCTGTGTCTCACATATTCCAATAGCAGTAGTAACATAAGATTTAAAAATTAAAAAAATTAATGGAATTTGCCATTACCACTTTGAGGCACACCTAACTCCAGTTATAAGGATTAGAACAGCCAAAACCATAGCTCAAGCTCTAGAGGTGCTGGCTCAGCTATAGCCACATCAAATAATTAGAAGAAGTTACTCTAAGATAAGCTATGGTGAAATTGAGATGACTATGCTCACTACCTAGACACTTTCATTCAGGCCAGGGGTAGAATCCCTCTCCATGGAGGCCCAGCTAGTGATTGGTGTCTTATGGCAGCTGTCACAGTTCTTTACGTGAGGCCCAAGAGTCATGGAACGGAAGCTGTGTTATGATTGGTGCAAATTCCAATTCCACATCTTTGCTATGGCAGTACAACCCATCTGTCCTGTGTTGCAACATTAAGCCATAAAAATCACCTGCTACCTTGTCTTTTCCCGTGAATCTTTGACTTTTTTATTGTTGATAGAGCAGTCTGAACTGGTCACACAAATAGGAAATAGAGGCAGTGACAGCAGATGGCAGCAGCAACAGTGTAGGCAGTGAGAAGATGGCTGAGGAGCTCCAGAGAGTGACTGGGCTAGAGATAGAGACAGCAGGGAGCAGTGGTGAGAATGGTGAAGGATGGTGGAAGTACAGGAAAGGTAGAAGGCTGTGAAGACACCAAGCTGAGGAACTACAGGCCCTGGTCACTGGAGTAGTTCTAGAGAGCTGGTAAACCCCAAGGGCAGTGGGTCCTGGCACCCAAGGCTCATGAGCTATCACCCTAGTTGCTACTAGGGGCTGTGGGTTGCAACATTCAAAGCCATGGGACCTGTAACACAAGATGGGTCTACAATGGCAAAACTGTAGAAAACTAAAGTGCTTCAGCCTTCAAATAATTATCTCTTAATTTGGGTTCTATAGACAGAAAGGGAAAATGAAAATTGTGCCAATAACCCATCATCTTATTTTCTTACCCTGGCACACAAGATAAAATCATCTCTCATGCTTTGGGGGGATCACATTCAGTAAATGATTGGTGATGGGTGTGATGTGCTTTCTTCTGTCTGCTCTCAGTCTCCAGATCAGTGGTTTATTTGTGGAGTATACTTTGAGGGTTCAAGCTGAATATCAAGGGAGGGTCTGCACCAGGTGGGCACCATAGCAGCCAACCCTTTCAGAAGTGCAGGTATGCTACAGTCCTTCTGACATGTAAACCTCTGCCTAAAGTAGGCCTTGTCTTCACTGTTCTAATTGTCCAAGCCAGCTCAGCCTGAAACTTATTTTTCAGATTTAGTTGAAGTGGATAGCTAATTAATTCAGTTTTTTATTGCTTTATCCTACTTAGTAAAATAAAATTTGGCTAACACTATAAATAAGCAAATTTGCTATCCAGATCATGGTTAGTTCAAATTATTCCATCTGTTTTCATTTATTGAATCAATCTTGTATAGTTGTGCACATACTGGGTACTTTTCTAAGTGTTTGGGATACAACGGAATAAAAAGAGACCATTTTTTTATATTCTAATGTAGATATAATTCAAGTTATGGAGATAATAAATACATGATATGGGGAAGTAATAATACTAAGAATAAACACAGAACCTGGATATGCAATCAGGCAAAAATAAAGTATTATCTACTTAGAATAACGTTTTCTGAGAAACTTGTTTGTGATGACTTGTCATTTGAACTAAAACCCAAGCAAAGTGAAGAGAAAATATCACAGAGGTCTAGGGGATGCTTCTGACAGCATGTACAGCAAGTAGAAAGACTGGGGTGCACGTGCAGCTGTGTAGAGACAGCAGAGGTCAATGTGTCTGAAGCAGAGTAATAGATAGAAAGCATGGTAGGTAAGAGGGAATGAAAGGGGGAACAGAGAAACACATGAATGAAGACCTTATCCAGAGCAGTCAAGTCAGACAATATCGGAGGGTCTTGCATGCAGAAAGGATATGGGAGCTCATATCCTTTACTGAAAACAACAACATTCCAGTTTTGTGGAGCAGGACAAAAACAGGCTGATTAAAAGGCTTCCAGAAGAATGAAACAAAAGTGAGTGAAAAAAATAAGAATAGAGAATGGAGGAGCAGAAAATTTTCACAGAGCAGAAGAAAGATTTCTTTATTTAGCTTGAACTTAGTTTAGGCTAGTACACAGGAACTCCATAGTTAAGAATAAAAGGGAAGACTCTATGACATTTCTCCTAACCTTACAACACAGAGTAGAATAAGAGTCTACTGACTATAAAGTAGGAAGCGTCAAAGTAAGAATAGAGCTTTGTTTAGTGCTGTGCCTACTGTGGGAAGATCCTGCATTAGATAGAGCCAAAAGGACCCATCTCCAGGGAAGCAGTCACAGACACAGGCCCTAGATGGACCTAGTCCAGTAAGACCTGCCCTCTTATTGTGCAGACATGTTTGGCCTACATCACCACAGCCTGTATAGACTTGCCAAATATTCCTGAGATTGCATAGGTCCTTAAGGATATGAGACTCATGAACATTTAGCCTCTACTAGCCCCCATTCTACTTCCTACTCTACAGTACTACAAAGAGAAGGATTCATTCTACCAGAGGTAGGGTAGGAAGGAAGCAGAATGCTGTGCCATGGAACTCAATGCCTGGCTAGTGAATGGATCATAACAGTCTCCTGACCCCAGGCCAGTGTCCAGTGCTATTGGACATGGCTCAATGGTAGGCAGAGATATACAACTCTAGTTAGTCACCCATTATTTCCGTCATCATCTGTGCCTGATGATACTTATCTTTGGTCATGAGGTCTACCTAGATGCAGGGAGGCAAAAGTGATATCAATATTGTTTCTATGGTACTAGTCCTGTGATGTCTTCATTTCAACATACTAGAGGTTCCAGGTATGGCCCAGTTCTTTGACCTCACTCTTCCCTGTCCCAGATAGCACATTATGGAAAGAGTAACCGTTAGTGTATGGGAGGAAAAAAATAGAGGAAAAGAGCTGCTGCTTGGAGGCCAGGGGCCAGTCTTTCTAAAGTGAGGCTTAGGTCCAGACAGGATTTTGGGGCATGTTACCATAGAATGGATCAGAGGATGTGGTATTTGAACCTAGCCTGACCCACGGTGGAGGCTTATAAGGAAGGACCACTTCTTTTAGACACTTTCCTTAGTTAAGTTTGAATAAAACAACTTTGGGTTTGCTATAGCCTTGGATTTGATCTCCCTCTAGTGCTGACACAATGATAGCACACTAAGGATGGACTTGGACATGCATGGATTTACTGTGCCATCTCATGATGAAATTGAAGAAGTGTTCACAAGTTCAGAGAAAATATGTGGCCTACTTATAATTTCTAAAGTGATAAGTATATCCAAAGTCATAATTAAACTCTCTCTCTCTCTCTCTCTCTCTCTCTCTCTCTCTCTCTCTCTCTCCACATACACACACACATATACATATATATATACATATACATATATATGCTTGCATGTGTTGAATCCTTAGTTGTGAAGATGTTTTCTGGCCAAGAGCATCAAGAACTATCAGGGAGGCATGACTTCACCTAACAGATAAAGAGTATGGTGCCATAAACTGACCATATAGCAAGGAATATATACAAACTCTCAGACAGAGAGTTCAGAATACCTTTCTAAAGGAAACTCAGCAAGCTTCAGAAAAAGACAGAGAAATGATTCAGTATTCTAACAGAGAAAATTTACAGAGATGTTAGCAAACAAAAATACCACAAATCTTTGCTTGAACTAAGGAGTTCACTAAGTTAAGACAGTAAACATCGTTACAAAACCATCAACAAAATACTAGCAAATCAAAATCCAGTATCACATGAGAAGCATTATTTAGCATGATCAAGTAGAGTTCACCCTAAGATAAAGTTAATGAGCACTATCTACATCAACAGAAGAAGCAGAAAGGCCATATGCTATTGCAACAGGTGCAGACAAGAGAGTCAGCATCTTTTCATGATAAAACTGAACAAATTATGTACAGAAAGAACATACCTTAGCATTCTAAAGGCCATATGGCAAGCTGAAATCTGACATTACACAAATGAGGAGGGTGGTTAAATTTCTAAATCTCTTTAATAGCTAAAATAAGTCAATAATGACAAAATTTACTATTTTTATTCAATATAATGCTGGAAGTCCTATCCAGAACAGGGATGCAAGGGGTGGAAAGGACATCCTGATTTTATAAGCAGAGCCATGGTTCTCAACGGATATGGATGTGCTCTTACATATAGAAAACTCTCCCAAATCCACCAAAACGTATAAAGTCTAAAAATCTAATTTGGCAGTGTTACAGTGTACAAAGCCAACACAATAAAATCAGTAGCATTGCTACTTGAAAAAGAATGTAAGGACATAATTCTATTCAAAATAGACACAAACAATGGTCCAGGAGTAAATTTACCCTTCGATGAGAACTATAAAACCTTGATGAGAGAAACTGAAGACGGCATGAAGAAATGGAAAGAGAAGAAAAATCAATATGCTTTAAATGTCCATGTTAAAGCAATCTATGGATCTAATATAAGATTTATCAAAAATATCCCTGAAATTCTTCACAGAAAGAGAAAAGGCAAACATGAGACTGTGTGCAAAAAAATAAAAGAAAATAAAAACAAAGGAGTTGTAAACAAAGAGAACAAAGGAGTCATTTTATGCTGTCTGTCTTCAAAGCATACTGCGAGGTGTAGTAATGAAAACATGGTATCTGCTATCACAGAACCAGAGAAGCAGGACATGAGGACAGTGAGTTTGAAGTCAGCCTGAGCTACACAGCAAGATACATGTCCAAACAAAAATAAAATAAAATCTTACAACCTTCCCAAACAAAAACTGAACAGCAAGGACAAAAAGTTTCTTGGCAAAATACGAAAAGAACAGTGAAACAGAAATGAGGCCCTAGAAGTAAACTTACACATCTCCAATTAAATGATTTTGAACATTTAAGAGAAAGCATTGGTGAAAGAACTGTCTTTACACTAAGAGGTGCTACCCTATGGGCAGAATAAAGATAATCATTTCCTGTCTCTTGCTGGTAGCAATCAATTTAACATGCACCAAAGCCCTAAATGTAAGGCATGAGACTAATCTGGAGATCTTATCTATTTCTCCTTCCCAAAGTGATCCAAGCATCCCTCTTAGGGTCCTCCTTGTTTCCTAGCTTCTCTGGAACTGTGGGTTGTAGTCTGGTTATCCTCTGCTTTATATCTAGTATCCACTTATGAGTGAATACATACCATGTTTGTCTTTCTGAGTCTGGGTTACCTCACTCAGGATGATATTTTCCAATTCCATTCATTTGCCTGCAAATTTCATGGTATCATTGTTTTTTTATAGCCAAGTAATACTCTGTTGTATATATGTACCCTATTTCCTTTATCCATTCTTCAGTTGAGGGGCATCAAGGCTGTTTCCAGGTTCTGGCTATTATGAATAATACTGCTATGAACATAACTGAGCAAGTGTCCTTGTGGTATGATTGCGCATTCCTTGGGTATATGCCCAAGAGTAGTATCACTGGGTCTTGAGGTAGACTGAGTCCCAGTTTTCTGAGAAATCACCATACTGATTTCCAAAATGGCTGTACAAGTTTGCATTCCCACCAGCAGTGGAGGAGTGTTCCCCTTACTCCACATTCTCTCTAACATAGGCTGTCCTTAGTGTTTTTTAATCTTAGCCATTCTGACAGGTGTAGGATGGTATCTCAGAGTCACTTTGATTTGCATTTCCTTGATGACTAAGGATGTTGAGCAATTCCTTAAATGTCTTTCGGCCATTTGGAATTCTTCTGTTGAGAATCCTCTGTATAGCTCTGTAGCCCATTTGTTAATTGGATTGTTTGTATTTTGGTGTCTATTTTTTTGAGTTCTTTATATATTTTGGAGATCAGCCCTCTATCAGATGTGGGGGTGGGAAAGATCTTTTCCCACTCTGTAGGCTGTCATTTTGTCTTATTTACTGTGCCCTTTGTCTTACAGAAGCTTTTCAGTTCCAGGAGGTCCCATTTATTAATTGTTGCTCTCAGTGTCTGTGCTAATGGTGTTATATTTAGCACCATTGGTCTTAGTAGAGAGGGTGCCTGAACTGGCCTACCCCAGTAATCAGATTGGTGAATACCCTAACTATCATAATGGAGCCTTCACCCAGTAACTGATGGAAGCAGATGCAGAGATCCACAGCCAAGTACCAGGCCGAGTTCTGGGAGTCCAATCGTAGAGAGGAAAGAGGGATTATATGAGCAAGGGGGAGTCAAGATCATGATGAGGAAATCTATAGAGACAACTGAACCAAGCTTGTAGGAACTCACGGACTTTAGACTGACAGCTGTGGAACCTGCATGGATGGGATTAGGCCCTCTGCATACAGGAGACAGTTGTGTAGCTTGCTTTGTTTGAGGAGTCCCTGCCAGCAGGATCAGGATCTATTCCTGGTGCATGAGCTGGCTTTCTGGAGCCCATTACCTATGGTGAGAAGCCTTGCTCAGCCTTGATGCATGGGAGGGGCTTGTTGTTGCCTCAACTGAATGTACCAGGCTTTGCTGACTCCCCATGGGAGCCCCTACCCTTCTGGAGGAGGGGATGGGGAGTAGGTGAGGGGTGAAGGGAAGTCTGAGGGGAATGGGAGGAGGGATGAGAGGGGCATCTGTGTTTGGTATGTAAAATGAATAAAATTTTTTAATTATTATTTTATTTTGTAATTAATTTAATTTTACATATCAGTCACGGATTCCCCTGTCCTCCCTCCTCCCACCCCCAGCCTTCCCTCCCCCAATCCACCCCCATTCCCACCTCCTCCAAGGCAAGGTCTCCAATGGGGATTCAGCTAAAAAAAGATATGAGACCTTGAAATTTCCAGCAGAAAACATGAATCACTGGAAGATACCAGAATTGGTAAGAGTGGCTTTTTTTTTAAACCATACCTTCAAATCATGGCAATCAAAAGCAAAAGTAGACAAATGATATCTCATCAACCCCCAAATCTTCTACACAGCAAAGGACAAAATCAGTGCACTAAAGAGAAGTCCTTTACTCTGATATGTAGAATGGGAGAACATAAGTACAAATTGAAATTTTGACAAGAAGTTAATATCCAGATTATATAAGAAGTTCAAACAACCCAGCAGAAAAAAAATCCCTGCAAAATGCATATAGGTCTAAATAGGTATTTCTCAAAGACACTGTATGAGCAGACATAAGTACACAAATGCACATCATTCATCATCGGGAAAATTCAAATCCAAACCACTGTGAGCTATTATCTTACTCTAATTAGAATTGCTACTGTCAGAAAGACAAAGGTTACAAATGCTGATGAGGGTGTGGAGAGAAGAGGATTACCACATCTCTTCTGGCAAGAAAAAAATCCTGCAATTATTATCAGAATAGTATCGGGGTTCCTCAAACAGTTAAAAATACATCTACCTCATCATCAGTAACTCCATGAACTGGTCACACATTCAAAGGAAGAATCATCAGCCTGGCAAAGAGATACTGTACAGCTCTGCCTACACAGGTTTAACCTATCACTAGGCACCACAGTTAAGGCAGAAGATGAATTTCCATCATAGGACGAGTGTAGAAAGGGAGGCATATGCACACAAGGGACTATAATGTAGTCACGAAAAAGAATGAAATCCTGTCATTTGTGGCAATATAGATATCACAGGGGGTACTTAATAAGGCAAGCATAGAGATGAAAAAACAAAAAACCCCTCAAAAACAAAAACAAAATACTACATGGTACATATAGTTCATATAAAACTTTTAAATGTGACTTTACAGAAGCTAAGCATAGAATGGGAGTTAGATGACACCATTAAGAGAAGTGGGGAGAGGAGAGGCTGATGATGGGTGATAAAGTGGCATTAAAGTAGAATTAAGAAATCCTGTGTTTGGATGTACAGTAAGCTGACTAAAAATAATAATAATGCATTTCTGTGTCTATATGTGTGTTGTATGTGCACGAGTATACATGCTGTTCATGTATGTGTGCATGTGTGGGTGCATGTGTTGGTGCATGTGCACCTATGCTCAAGTGCATGTGGAGGTCCCAGTCTGACATCTGAAGTCTTCCTTAATCTTGAGGCGGGGGTCTCTCAATTGAATTTAGCATGTATCAATTTGGTTAGTCTAGCTAGCTGTTTTGCCTAGACATTCTCTGTGTCTGTTTTCCAATGCTCTAATCACAGGCATTTACATGCACCTGGCATTTACATGCACCTGGCATTTACATGCACCTGGCATTTACATGCGTTCTGGAGATCCAAACTCTAGGCCTCATGTTTGTGGCAAGTATTTTATCTAGTGACCTATCTCTCAAGTTCCTGTACAATGCATATTTTTGAAAAAGTTAAAATAAAGGGTGTTGAATGTTTCATTGTAAAGAAGTAATAAATGTTTGAAATAGGTATGCTTACCTTGTTCTAACATTATATCTATATCTATCAAGTATTTACCTATCAAGCTACACAACTGTGTTGCTTATGCAGAGGACCTAGTCCAGTCCCATGCAGTCTCCTCAGCTGTTGGTCTAAAGTTCATAAATTCCCATTAGCTTGATTCAGTTGTACCTGTAAGTTTCCCCATGATGATCTTGATGCCCCCTTGCTCATAGAATCCTTTTTCCCTCTCTTTGACTGTTTCATCTGTTTAAGGGGCCCCTGGCAGTGGGAATAGGATCATTCCTAGTGCAGGAACTCGCTTTTTGGAGCCTATTACCTATGGTGGGACACCTTGCACAGCCTTGATGCAGGGGGAGGGGCTTAGACCCACCTCTACTGAATGTACCAGGCTTTGCTGACTCCTCATGGGAAGCCTTACCTTTTTGGAGGAGGGGATGGGGAGTGGTTTGGGGGAGAAGTCTGAGAGGGGAGTGGGGAGAGGGATGAGAGAGGGATCTGTGATTGGTATGTAAAATGAAAAAAAATTTCTTAATAAAAAATAAAAAGTCTACCTATCAATGCCTTTGTCTATCAAAAACATTATATAATACATCACAAATGTACAATCTCATTTATTAGATAAAGCATAGAAAAAGGAAAATCTAGCACAATTAGAAAAATGTTGGATCATAATGTCTCAACAAACTTCAAAGGGTTGAAGACATGGGATACATATTCTCAAATCATAGTGGAGTTAGGCTAAAAGCCAATCACATTGAAATAACCAGAGACTCCTCATATGCCTAGAAAAAAAACTTCATTAAATAATTCATGGATTAAAGGATCATAATGGAACTGATAAAATATATTGAATGAAGCAATAGTAAAAACAAGACCTCCAGTCTTGTGTATGGAACCAAACAGTGAATATAAGGATGTATGCTAGAAAAGAAAAATCAATGATGGAAACAGCTACATTAATAGCATTAAAGAAAGCTTAGGATAATGATAGCTACCTGAATACAACTCACTCCATCCATTTTCTCTCCAAATCAATAAGTATAAATCACCACACAGGAAGGACAATTTTACCATCACTGATTCAGGCAGAGACTATCACAAACTGTCTATTTCTTGCACATAGAGACCTAAAGACCTTCCAACAGTGGGCCCATGGTTTCAGTCAACCCATGGGCACTTGAAGTGTGGAAAACTCATATGAACATATGTGTTGACACACACATAAATCCATATATACATAATTAAAAATAAATATTAAAATATTTTTTAAAGATTAATTTTATTTTTAATTAATTATATGTATATATTTGGTGGGAGGGTACTTGCATGTGCATGCTGATGTCCATGGAAGTCAGAAGTAACTGGAGTTATACATGGTTATGAGCCACTCAATGTGGGTGCTGTAAACAGAACTTAGGTCCTCTGGGAAAGTACTGTGTGCTCTTAAATTTTGAGCTGTCTTTCCAGCACCCAGATCTTTTTAAAAGGGTAATAGTGTAACATCAGGACAAGTGACTTTAGACCTTTGACTTCAAATTACTTCGACTCAAAATGTTTGGAGGGAGGAAAGGAAAGGGGGGATGATACAATTATAAAAAAAATTAAAATGTGATTTCAGAAAATGAAGGAAGTAGCCTTGAGTATGTCTTGAAAGTGAGGTATAGTAAGGCTGATGATACTCCTCATAGGTTAGAGAGACTTCAA
The DNA here is from genome assembly GCA_902168405.1 of Peromyscus aztecus. Classification (NCBI taxonomy): domain Eukaryota; kingdom Metazoa; phylum Chordata; class Mammalia; order Rodentia; family Cricetidae; genus Peromyscus; species Peromyscus aztecus. The sequence continues at coordinate 47,020 of CABHPQ010154928.1, forward strand.
GTCTATGTGAGAAGTTGTGTTCATGTAGAGATGTGAATCTATGCTGGG
>CABHPQ010154929.1:811-22130 GCA_902168405.1 Peromyscus aztecus
GAGGAGGAAGAAGAAGAAGAAGAAGAAGAAGAAGAAGAAGAAGAAGAAGAAGAAGAAGAAGAAGAAGAAGAAGGAGAAGGAGGAACGTGTTGTGTAGTAGGAGGAGTTAAAGACAGCTCCACCTTCACAGTCAGGAATACCTGCTGGCTCAAAGGTCAAAGACTGGAATGCTGCGGTCCTTACTGTGAGTTCCCTTTCTTGAGGGTGTGGTGCTCCCAAAACCCCGCAGCAGGACTTCAGGCGCTGGTTAGCTTTCTTGTTTTCTTTTCAGTGTGTCCCCATGCTGTGAGTACCCAAGTGGGTACAATTCTAGTGCTCGGTGTATATTCTTAAAAAATGCCACATGGTTCCTGGATCTAAGCCAACTTCCTCAGCTGCTGTTTAACCAAAGCAGCAGCAATCAGGATGATTTTGACTATAAGCTGTCAAGAAAAAAAAAATTTTTTTTGAGGTGTCATAATTAAGACAAGTGATTACCTAACTGATCTCTATTTTAAGAAATATTAATTTTCATTTTGCCAAATGCAGACTTTGGCTTTTTCTATCCTTGTATCGCCCACCCGAACTTCATTGCCTAAAATAGCTTCCCAATGAGTGAGTGATGGTGTTTGATGCCATTGATTGCTTTGTTCCATTGGTCCAGAAGGCGGGGGAACATTGGAAGTCTGTCCAGATTGGGAAAGTCACAAGGCTGCTTTTCCTCAGGCAGAAAATACTTGCGTACTTCAAGGAATGCAGTTGAGTCCATTCCCTGTACTTTCCTTGAATGAAAATTCACACGTGGGGCTTGTGAAGCCTCCGCCTCTCGCTTCTGGCCCTGGCTTCATGCACCTAGAAGCATCTTTTAGAGCTGGGAGTTTACCTGCTGTCTTTCTCAGCTGGGAGAAGGGAGTCCTTAGACATCTTCAAAGTTAACAATTTGATCTTCTCCTGAGACGATCTTCCCTTTGAAGAGCTGTTCATTCTCAGGCTTTTAGGAAGGGAGAAAATTGTTTTAATGACCTGTTATTAGAAATACCCACTATCATCAGACTTATTTTCATCTTTCAAATCCCTTTCAAATTCATGGGAAGAAGTGACAGTAACATCCCCTGGGGAACGAAAACAGCATGGAGAAGGAGCTGGCCTGGGTTGACTTCTCCTGCCAACCGTATTCAATTTTGCCAGGGTTATTTTTGCCCTTGGCAGTCTTCTTCCTCCCTAATTGCAGGGCCATATGGTGCTTTGTGGTCCCCCCCACACTCCCCGCAAAGCAAGTGCGTGCACGCGCACACACACACACACACACACACACACACACACACACACACACACAGTAGTTGGCACTTTCCCTCCGTTCAGTTTCTGTCTTCTGTTGCACAAATTACCTGCCATGGTGCTCGGGTTCAGCAGACTCCATCCTAGATGCCTTGCAGCTTCCAGATCTTAAAAATGGGAGCTGAGGCTTCCTGCAGATGACTCCTTAGTGAACAGGAGTAAAGACAGTGGGTAAGAGAGACTGAAATAAGACTGAATTTTAGAGGCAGCCAGACATGGATTCAAATCCTAGCATGTCTCAGTCATCTTCATCAATCTCAGTAACAGCACAGTGAGTGTTTGCTGAGGGCCTACTGTGTGCCAGGGTGGCCAGCCCTGTGACCTCACTTCCTGATCTCCTGTATTTATCATGCTAGTTCTCTGAAGCTAGTGGCACTCGCACAAGTCACAGAGCTCAGGCCACTTTCTAACTGCAGTCTTTCCTGATCTGCACTCTAAAATACTGTCCTGAGTGTCTTCTCTTCTTAATGACTTATTTATTGTTTTATGTGAGTTGGTGTTTTGCTTGGGTATATGTCTGTGTGAGGGTATTGGATCCCTTGGCACAGGAGTTACAGACAGTTGTGATCGGTCATGTGGATGCTGGGAATTGAACCTGGATCCTCTGGAAGATCAGCCAGTGTTCTTAACTGCTGAGTGATTTCTCCAGACCTAACTTAAGTGTTTTATTGTGTGTACATATGAAGTGTGTGTGTGTGTGTGTGTGTGTGTGTGTGTGTGTGTGTGTTGTGCACACATGTAGAAGTCAGGTTAATTCCAGGTGTCTTCCTCAGTTGCTCTCCACCTTATTTTTATATTACATCTATTTATTCATTTGTGCATGTGAATGGGTGTGTGCATGTCACAGTGTATGTATGGAAGACAGAGGACAGCTTGCAAGAGTTGGCTTTCCCCTTCCACCATGTGGATCCCAGGGGTCTAACTCAGTCTGTCAGGCTTGGCAGTGAGCACCTTTACCTGTTGAGCTATCTCACTGGTCCTCCAGCTTACTTTTTTTTTTTTTTTTTTTTTTTTTTGTGGGGGTTGTTTTCGAGACAGGATTTCTCCGTGTGGTTTTGGTGTCTATACTGGATCTCGCTCTGTGGACCAGGCTGGCCTCGAACTCACAGAGATCCACCTGGCTTTGCCTCCCGAGTGCTGGGATTAAAGGCATGCGCTACCACTGCCCGGCTCCAGCTTACTTTTTAAGTCAGAGTCTTCACTGAATGGAGCTCACTGATTTAGCCAGAATGGAGGGTCAGCAAGCTCCAGCCATCTTCCTGTCTCCACCTTTTCTGATTGGGGATGCAGACATATACCACTGTGCCCTACTTGAAATGGTGCCGGAGCTCGAAACTCAGGTTTTCATACTCGTATATATGCTCTTCATTTTTAAAAACAGTTATTGTTTGTTATCACCAGATTCTGAGGACCAGGAATCCGGGGACAGCTCCACTGGGTATTCTGGCTTAGGGAGTTGGGGGAACTTTTTTTCCTCTCATAAACTTCAGTGGAGCTGCCAGGCTTCAGTGGATCTCAAGCTTTGGCTGTGGCTAGAGAACCACTTCCAAGCTGGTGACCGACCTCGAATGTTCTTCAGAGTCAAAGCATTGAATTTGTAAAAGCAGTACAAGCATCATTGCAGGCAAAGTTAAACTGGATGGATCTCATACTTGGCTGGTGTCATGAAGTTTTTCAAGTTTCGTTTTCAGTGATCAATCTTGAGTGATAGTAAACCAGGAAATGGTTATAACCTCATGAGAAATTCCTTGTTCAAGTGCTCTGAGGGTCTTTTGATAGAGCTTCCTTAGGAGCTGCCTCTTGAGGAAGCATTTGGTCTTGTTAAAAGGACACGTGTCCCTTTCTATAAGCTTTTCAGAGTCTTGCATGTTACATTCGTAGACTGTTTGGATTCTGTAGCATGGTTTTGACAGAATGATATTGTGATGATAGGATTTTTAAAGAAGTGGATATTTAATGACATTTTGGAATTTGTTATTATTTTATGATAGTAGAAACACTGAAAAATCATAGTAGTATAGTATGAAACTGGATTCCAACAATGAAAATAATGGATAAGAGTCTGAGCATCTACGCATACCTGGAGAAAAGTTTTGACTAATGTCCTGCTTCTTCCTTGAACACTGAGTACTTTGCCTGTAAACATGAAATGCAATATTGCCCATGTGAATCCCCTGGGGCCAGTGACCTTTGACATCACTTCATTTTATCACTGTTTCTTCAAGATCCTCTACAGTGTCTCTACCCAGTTAGGTACTCAGTAAATTGTGGGCTGAACTAAGTCTGCTAATTTGGAGGAAGTGCAAAACCACTTACAAAGGAGACATGCTGTCCGTTGTGTGCCAGAAACTGTTCTAGGTGCTTTAGAGAGGACACCCCCAACTCCCAACCATGTTTACCTTTCAGTGGAAGGAGACACAAAGTCAGGAGAAAGACGGATGGTTTTTAGTGCCACCACATGCTACCAAGGAAGTTTACAGACATGTAGAGAGACGGGGTATCGGGGGAGGTCCTGAACCATAGACGACACCATTGGGGTACCACAGAGGGAAGACAGACTAATAAAAAACAGGCAGCCATACAAGGACCTGTCTGCCAGGAAAAGGGGAAAGAACCCAAGCTAAAGTCGCTTGTTGAGGATAGCAGTGCACAGACTAAGTACCCTGGAGCTGGCACTGTGGGGAGGGTCATGGTCATGAACATAGATGCCTTCTCTAACTTTGTGTTGCCCTTACTGCCTTTGGCGCCTTCTCACTTGTTGCTTGGCAACCTCCCCATTCTACCTCTCTTTCCTTCCTAGCTCTCTGGGTCCTAAGCTTGCTGTGTAGATGGGGGCGACATTAAACTCCTGATACTGCTGCCTCCGCCTCCTGAAGAGGATTACAGATGTGTACCACCACACCTGGTTTGTACAGTGTTGAGGTCCAGACCCAGAGCTTTGCACATGCTAGGCTAGCACTCCATCAGCTGAACTAATTCCCTAGCCCTGCTTTGCAATTTTTTCAAATTCTTGCGCTTCACGGCTAAGCTGCCATGTTTGCACAGTAGCCATTCTGATGTCGGATGAGTTAGAAAGCCAAGTGTCTTCTGTGCCAAAGACTGTGTCCTGAAGGACACACCTAACACTTCTATGTAGATCTTATTGATTAGATATTCATGCCTTGGCTCCATAGCTGTGACGCAGGCTACGTAAGTAGTTTCTGTTCCAGTGTTTGGCATGGCTATGAAAATTAGGAGTCCTGTTGCTAAGAAGAGATGGGAAAATGGCATTTAAAATCCAGGCCACAAACAGCAAGATGTCAAGGCCACTGTTTCTGGAAAGGAAGCCAGAGGGGAAAGCAGGAAAGAAGTCAGAAGACTTGGGGGGCACTGTTATGTACCGTCTTGCTTTTATTTCATTTTTTAAAATGAATATGCATTATCCTTTTTAAAAATGTGTGAGAGTGTGTGTGTGTGTGTGTGTGTGTGAGTGAACACATGCCGGGGCACAGGTGTGTAGGACAGAGGATAACTTGTCAAACCAGTTCTTTCTTTCCACCATGTGCGTCCCAGGAATTGAACTCAGGTTGTTAGCTTGGCGGCAAGCACCTTTATCTGCAGAGTCCTCTTGCCACCCCCACTGTTAGGATTTTAAAAACTCTCTTAATGAAAAACTATTGAAACATTAACTAGAAACTGCAGGAGAAGAAGATTACTCATGTGAGCTAGGTTTCTGAGTACTATGGTAAGTCAACTGTGGTAAGGGGAGGAGCATGTGCAGACTCATGGGAGTTGATGGTAGCAGGACACTGGGGTGCTTGGTAGGCCAGAGAGGGAGGAGTGGCCAGGTTTTCAATACACATTGGACACAAGGCAGTAAACGAACTAGTCCATACAACTGCTGAAGTGTGTGCTCATACCAGAAAGTAGCCAAAGAACAAAAGCCTTAGGGCTATATTGGTGGGTTTGAATTCTGGCTCCTCTAATTTCTAGCTACATAACCTTGGGCACCTGCATTTTAGGGCTGGAGAGTCATATTCACTTTATTTTTATTATAAAGAAACATAATAGTAAGTTAAGTTGCAATCGCTATTATTATGAATCAATATCACAACTTTGATTTTGGAATAGTTTAGGAGTCCTAGAACATTGCCGTCAGAGTGAAGAGGGCTTCTGCTTATCCTGTTCCCAGCTCCATCCATGATGGTATCTTGAACATGCTCCATATTAATTCTAAGATGTTCATAGAGGCCTAAGTGGAAATGTCAAGTGGGTTGTTGCATTACAGGCAAGTGTATAGCTCAGGTAACAACCGTGACAGCAGACCCGACATTCTTTATCATATCCATGTAAGGCCATGGATCTGTATTGCAACAGATACGTTGATTTTTCCAGAGATTTGTGTGATTCCTGGATTTAGTACAAGAAGAAAGTCATAGCTTATACTCAGAATGTATTAAAGAGAACTATCACTGATGACCTTACCTATGAGCTAGACACTGTTGGGTACTTCATAAGGGACTAAACCATTTTGTTCTCATAGCGAACCAAAGGCACGAGAATTAGCATCTCAGCTTTCAGAGGGGCAAATAGAGCCTTATAGAAGCTGCATTCAGTTCGGTAATGGGGCTGGTGAAATTCTAACACTGTGATATACCCTCTTGTCGAGGAGTTTGTGATGTAAGAGAGAGCAAAGTCCATCCTAGCATGGGGAGCAGTGGTGACAAACATCTGGCAGTGACACCTAAAGTCCCCCTCTGAACACTACCTTTTCTGACTTAACCTTGTAAATGGTTATGGTACTGGCCTGGTTTCAGGTATTCACTGCATCTGTGCTATGTGCTGGGCCCTATCTATTTGTTTATTGCTCAAACATTTACTGAACACCTACTCAAGGCAGGTATTCTCACACATCTGTGCTAATATGTAAGCAAGGAAAATAGGGACATGACTTGATGTTTAAAAGATTACAGTTGTGGAGTTGAGAGCATCTGCCAGTGATGATGGAAAAAGAAGAAAGGCCTTAATGCAAGAAATATGGCAGAGTCAACTGTAGCACACATTAGCCTCTATGTGTGTTCTGCATAACTATCTATTAATGATCTATGTCTTTGTATATATGTGTGTGTGCATATAAATGTTCCAGGTGTGTCCACCCATGACCTATGGGATACATGTGGTCAAGGAAAATTATTCATGTAGGCCAACATGGAATTCTAAAGTTACTTAAAACATTATGTGCTGTTTGGAGGCCAGAGGGGTAGTCTGATTGCACAGTTCTTGAGCATGAACATTGTGGATGGCATTGTCGGTATCACTGTGTTAAAAAGTTGGGACCTTTCTGGCTCTAGTCCACTTTTAGGTTTATGTGTAAAACAGTTGAAACTCACACATGAATGTTCATAGCAGAACACTGTATTCACTGTAACCAGAAGGTATAAACAACCTAAATGAGCATCAACTAATGGTGGATAAATAAATTGTAGTATGTCTATGCGAGAGAATACCATTTAGTCATGAAAAGTATTGAAGGACATGCTGCAGGGTGGACAAATCTGGAAAATGTACTGTGTGGAAAAAGTCAAGCACAGAGGACCATCTTTTTTGTCAGTGAATTTATGTGAAAGATATAGATTATGCAAAGCTAAATTAGGTAAACCTCGGCGCTGGAGGAAAAAGGGAACATGGATGTTTGATGGTTTGTGCTGATGAAATGGGCACAGACTGGGTAGTGATGATGACTGGGCAGCATTGCCCATATCTTGTCACTGAATCATACATTTGAAACAGTTACATTTTTGACTTTTGGTAATTTTTTGTGTGTGTTTGTTTTGTTTTGTCTTCACCATGGTTATGAGAGGAATCTATTCTAGACGTATTTCTTACAAGCTGGGATCAATTCTGTATTGTAGAAAAGTCTATGTCCCAGGCAGACATAAGTCAGCCCCAGTATTCTTGAGTGGCAAAATGTCACTGGTACGGTGACCATGTTTCCCTGTGGGAAGAAAGCATAGAAGTGGGGACTGGTATTGTGGGGTGTTTGCTCTCTGCCAGCCCCACACAGAGAGCTTAGTAGGATTGTCAAATTTAAATGACCCAGCAGCCCTTGCGGTGAGTAAGTGCTTTTTCATGTTGCAGAATTAGTAATTGAGATGCAGGTGGCTCTGTACCCTGTCCAGTCTCCTGCAGAGACTCAATGTGTGGGAGCACCAGGTCCTTTGGCTGTTCTACACGGAGAGAACTGCTGCACATCTTGAATTTGTCACTGAGATGGATTCTGCAGTATTAGGTGAATTTATATCCATCGACTTGGAGTAAAAGAAAAGTGAAGCAAAAACAAGGGACTTCTGTCCAATTGATAAGGCCCGTGTTCCATTCTTTCAGAGCCTTCAGTTTTTCATTGATACAGATGACAGCATTGGAACAAGGATTAAGTAAACACATTTCTGTTAACCTGCTGTCTTCCTTTTGTCTTTTGCGTATATGTGTGTAAGTGTGTTCATGTATGTGTCATGGCACATATCTGGAAGTCAGAGGACAGCCTCGTATATCATTCCTCACTCCCCAACTTGTTTGAAATGAGGTCTCTAGTTATTAACCCTGTGTACGCCAGACTAGCTGCTCTGCAAGATTCGGGGAATTCCCATGTCTCCACCACCCTTCTTGCAGTAGAAACAGCGAGATTACAGATGCAAACTACCACACTGGGATTTATGTATCGGTGTAGTTTACCTCTCTGCTGTGAGAAACACAATGATCAAAAGTAACCTGGGGGGAGACCGATTAATTTCATCTTACGCTCCAGGAAAGTCAGGGCAGGAACTTGAGGCAGGAACCGGTGCAGAGACCATCAAGAATGCTGCTTTCTGGCTTGCTCTCCATGGCTTGTTCTGAGTGCTGCTATATAACCCAGGACCACCTACCTAGCACTGTTTTCAGTAAGCTGGGCCCTCACATCTCAGTCATTCATCCAGGAAATGCCCCCCACCCCCATTCCTACAGGCCCACCTGATGGCTAGTGCTAAACTCGCTAATCCCTCTCCCTAGAACTTACTGTCCTAAAATCTCTGTATTGTTTCAGTTGACCCCCCCAAATTAATCTATAAAAGATATTAATGTAGGGATCCATAGTCCCCATTTTCTGTGAGACTCCTAGTTGGCACTTGCAATCACTCTGAAATATAATAGTTAACTTGAAGAATCAAACTGTGCATGTGTAGATGTAAGGCCCCACCATGTCCTGTGGTAGCATCCTATGCTCAGGAGGCAGAGAAAATGCTGGCACTGAGACCTGGCTTCTCTTTCCTAAAAAGGTGGCAAAGGGCTGTGACTTTTCCTCCGCAGTTTCTGCTCAAAAGCATTAGTTTTGGATGGTGATTAATAAACCTGGCCAGTCACCTGATGAAGTGAATACACCAGAGGTGAGCATCCTGGAGTAAAACGGCCCATCTAAATTCTTTCAAGCCCAGCTTTTTCTACCCTATGCTTGTGTTCTCGGTCTCAGATCCGGACCTTGGAATTCTTTTTTCCCTTCTGGATCCTACGTGCTGGTGGCATTTGAAGGTCTCAGAACTTATTGTTGATGGTAAGCGAGGAGCTGTGGGTTTGATGGCTGTTTACATTTTTAACCTTCCAAAGATTGTAGGACTATTGCATCACCAAGTGATCCACATTGTCAGTTGCAGGAATGCCCCTGTCAGAGTACTGAAAAAGCTGGGGGGTCCGTGGAAGGTAGCCTGGAGACTCCCTCTTCATCCATTTGAAGTGATAAGAAGGAAGGTCAAGTGCAGCTGGCTGGGCACAGTAGAGAATTGGGCTTTTCAGTTGGCGAGCAATTGCAGATACGTACAGGGTGTTATTGGAGTAATTTGAAGCAAATTTCCATAAAGAGGAGAGTTCATTATCAAATTCTTGCTTTTATACTGTCGTAATAGCAGCCGTAGCACCTATGCACTGATTTACATGCTGATAAAGCATTCTGAACAGCGTGGTGCCATAGTTGCCGCACAGTATTGGTTGCTAGGACAAGTGAAACTTTTGCTATGGGTGAGCTCGGGGGGCCCCCCCCCCCCCCCCGACGTTGTTACATTTCAGACGAATTACATACAGGAAGTAGCCGTTCCGGTGATGGCCCATTTGGTTTACACGCAATAGTTCACAAGTTACTTTAATTTGAACAGTTGTTTTTGGCAAAAAAAAAAAAAAAAGAGTTGGGGGAGCAACACCTTCCCAGTAAACACAGTGGACTGGACATCAAGCAGGGCGGGGAAGGGGTGCCGGGAAAGGAAATGAAGCAATCAGACAGTCACCTGACAGTCGAGTGGAGTAGCAAGCATCACCCATTCATAGTTGGATCCGCTAGGCATCATAAATTAAGGTACAAGTGTTGAATGTAAGAAAGTTTTTTAAAAACTAGTTATATAGATCAAAAGACTCCCTCTTGTTTTGTAAAGATTGGGAAGCCCTTGGCTGAACATCTCATTTTCTAAGTTCTTTGAACTCCTTTTGGCTGAGATTTGGTGGCATTACTGTAATTCCCAAGACCGTAAGTGGCGAGGACGGGATTGTGGGACGTAGTGATCCAGTAAACCCTTACACAGCATGCCAGTGGATTTCCGCCACTGAGCCCCAGGTTGTAATTAGGCACATTCTGCCAGTAGAGAATTGACAGGGTAGTTGTCTCATCCTTTGTTTCTTTCCACACATTTTTACAATGCGGTGGCTCTTGATAACTGTAATTCAAGCACTACGAGATACAGTCTAAGAAGTTAATTCATTTATTCGAGACAGTAGCATACTGGAAGGAAGTGCTGATGCCCTTCGGTTTCACTTTCTTTGAAGCTAAGCTCGAGGTCTTGATAAGTTATTCTTCTAAGCCGCATATTTAGATTTTTCAGATCACTTTGATTCTTCAGCAAGAACAGAGTTGTTGAGAATATCCTGAGTTGATCTTAGTTCCATGGGTCTAGAAGGCATTTGGCATTACAGGTGTTAGAGCAGCGTTTCTCTGCAGATTATCAGGTACTGGGGGCAATGTGCTTTATCTAAAGAGAAGAAAGGGAAATAGAAACCCCACTGGGAGCTGATGTGCTCTATGAGAGCAGTGTTGAGGCATGCTTCAGATTGGATGAAGGTATCCTTCCTTGGGCTTGACCTAAGAAGATATTCAAAGATGAAGGGACTTTGACTTCAGGGAAGGAGGTGGTGTGGGTTAGAAAGACGCCTCTCCCAGCAGTGTGAACATTTGCCTCTAAGAAGTTCTGAGTGGGTATTTAAAGTAGCTAGTGGGTGGAGCTCAGTCAGGGACAGTTTCAAGCCTGTGGCACCTGTGGACCTCTAGCACCAAGGCCCTGCTTTTACATGACAGATGTGAGGCTGCACCTCCATGACCTGTGGCTTGAAGGGCATCATTTGCAGATTATTAATGAGCTGTGCTGGGAGATTTGCCAGTTTTTGTCTTAGGTTTTCCTGGATCTCTGCCAAAGTCTGTGGGTGAGACACAATTTCCAAGGAGAGCTGCATGATGCTGAGAGAGAGTTAGAAGGTGGGTGACCACAAGGAATCCTATATGGCTGCCATTTCAGACCTCCACCTGTGGTGACCTGCAGAGCCTCTCTTGTTATGCAATAAGGTCTACACGCTGGATATTGTCCACTGTCTTCAAACTCACTAGGGCAGCAGGGTAGGATGGGTTGACCTCAGGCTGGGCAGCAAGTGGGCATTGTTTTTACACCCCCAGTATTTGCCTGGTCCTGGACAAGCTAACACTCTCATCTGTGCTACGGGAATTCAGTGATGCTCTGAGATACCTGTGCCCTTGCTTTAGGAATCGGTCACAAGGCAGTGCGCTTCTCCACACATTCCTGTTAGTATTCTGTAGGGAAAAGGAAAGTAGTCGCACTGGAGGTGAGTGTTTATTAAGTCCCGGGAAGGGCCAGGTCCTAAGTAAGAGGAACCTTTTGTTCGTTCTCACAGTCAGAAATTCTCTTTTTCTCTGTCTCTTTCTTTTCCTCTCTCCACGTCTTCTCTTCTCCCTCTCTAGCTTTTTGAGACAAGCTGGTCCCGACTTGCTGTTTAGCTGAGGATGTCCTTGAACTTTTGATCCTACTTTTGCCTCCTGATTATTGGGGTTTCAGGTGTGTGCCATCATGTCCAGTTTATGGGTGCTGGTGATTGAACTCGGGGCTAGGCAAGTGCTCTCCCAAGTGAGCTACGCTCCAACCCTCTTCATTGGCTGTCTTGATTTCTCTATCAGGGTTGAGCTTCTGAGCAGAAAGGAGTACTTCTTTTCTTGTAACACGTTCCTTCCTCGGAGAAGCTCGGTAGACTGGTAGGAGACACATCTACCCGTCTGGAAAGAATACAGCAAACATTTCCATTGCGTTTCCTGGCTATGTCTATTGTGTATAGTTTTGTGATTGAAAGTCTAGTTCGAATTTTTCATTTGAAAACAATGCTGTGGAATAATAACATTTTTTTCCAGGGAACAAAACTCAGTTTTCTTTTGTCTTTTTTTTTCTCTTTTCTTCCTTACTCCCACATTTTTCTTCCCCCCCTTTCCCACTTCCTCCTCCTTTTTTCAAAATTCCACTGAGCATTTTTTTTCTATAATTGACATTGCAGTAACTTGAGGTCTGTGTTGTCCATGGCTTTCACATTAGGGTTTGGTAGCAGGGTAGAGAACAGCTCACTGTAGACATCTGTAGTGTCAGCTCCCATGATTCTGTAGGAGAAGAATTTGTACTTGTTTTCTTGAGTGATACAAAAGTATAGACAGTGTATTAAGTTCTTGAGAATAATTTGTCTTTCCCAGTGGTCTCACAGTGATTTCCATATCTTCCCAATAGTGAGAGTTATTTCTTTACATGCTTGTACAAGTGAGTCCTAACCTATGCAACAGTTTCCAAGCATATTAGACAAAAAAGCCCACCTAAGATAAAAATTCCTCCTGAAGGGCACTTAGTTTTGTATATTATCTAATACTACATAAGGCAAGATGCTCATGCTGAGATGTATGTGGAACAGAGACTGTGACGAAGTACCACTCAGCAGCTGGGTACAGCAGTGTGGATCCATTCAGATGCACAGCAATGTTGTTCTCTATCTGGCCTTTTATCTTATAGGCTCTTTCCCCCCTTTCTTTTTTCTAACTCACCTCCCTTCCCTTATTTCCTTATCTCACTAATGTTATTAAGGTTTCCTGATGGTTTTTTGTCAGCCTAGTGGCTGCACATGAATGTGCTGATATTTTAATTATTATCTGCAGCCCCACAGCCCCGTAGTCAGTGTCTCATCAGCCACTCAGGCCAAGACCTGTCAAGGCTTCCATCTCCCAGCTCTGCTGCAGCTTCAATTAAGTCTCTATCATTCTCTTTTTCAATAAAACTCAGGAGTTAAAGGCTGAAGTGAAAACCTGCTAGCAAGATTGAGTAGCAAACTAGCTAACCTTGATGTTTGGCCAAGACACCCCAAGAGACACATCTCTTCCCTTGTCCTAGAACCAAAAGGTAGCTCAAACTCTAGTCCCCGCCCTCTCTATCTTCTCTATCCAAATTGCATCTTCTCTATCCAAATTGCTGGCTTCTCTGTGGCTAATTCCGGTCAGTTGGTCCCTGGCTCTGCCCCCTGATTCAAGGTAAGTCTTAATGGCAGTCTGGAGTGTCACAATGTGATCAGAATATACCACAAGAGTTGTCCACATTAAATGACCTTCATAGTAATTCTAAAAGTCACCTTCTAGACTGTCATAGTGGTCTGATCCAGAGCACACCTTCATTCAACATCCCGGGCATCTGAATAGAGTGTTATGCACTTTGAGCTCAGTGGTTATCCTGCATTGTTCAACAGCTTTAGTGACCTGTGTGAATATCCAGCATCCTAAGAGCATGTATGTTTTACTGATCGATCTTGCCACCTAAGATATGTGCACAGACATGTGCATATTGACTCTGTTCATGGCTTCCAGGTCATAAGCATTTTACTTGAGAAGACAAGTAACTAGGTCATTTCAATGACCAGTGGGGGATCCTACCACATGCCAAAGGAATAAATAGATGCTGTAAAAACCCAAAGTAAATGATTACTTAGCTCAGCCTGAAGCCAAAAGAACATATGGGAGTTCTCCTGCCAGGCAAGGATTGGTGGCATAAGTATTTTCTGGTGGAGGTGTAACAGGTGCAAACTTTCCATGCACAGGCAGTAATGGTCTATTTCACACTCAACTAAGTTAGCCAAGGCAGCTGCCATCCAGGAAACATCATGTAGAGACAACAGATAAAGCCATGGAACACGTGATGACATATAGATTAACAAAATTGGGCTTAGTATAAAAATAAGAGCTAAACAATGATAGGCCTGAGCTAATGGCCAAACAGTTTAAATAATATGAGTCGGTGTGTTTATTTTATAAGTGGGCTCCGGGACTGGCGGGGTTTGGCGGGAGCTGGAAAGAAACTCTCCAGCTTTCCCTTGGAACATTTATTTGGGAGGGCTTCTAGGGAATTTGAAGTGCCCAGAATGCAATCCTGACAGATTTGAAAGGGGAGATAAACCAAGAGCAGATCATGGGAAAAATTCCAAGAACTCTTATCAAATATGTAAGTATTATTGTGCAGAGCTGTTAAGCCCCTGGAGGAATTTGAGTAGGTAGATGTTGTGGACAACTTTGAGCAGATAGATGATGGAGTCACAATTGTGTTTGCGGTGGTCTGCTGGGCAGCTGAGAGGGAAATCTAATTCCTGCATCCTGCTGAGAACATAGGTACACCTTAACTTTCCTTAACTTTCTGTGGTGAAAACATAAAAACTGGAATCAGTTCTTGAAGCAGTGTTCCTGTGATGATACAAATAAGTGTCCTATGCAGTGTGTGTAACAGTAGAACTCAATCCTGATCTGCTGGTATTTCCTAAGGTTCCACCAAAGAGCACCAGTCCCATGGAGCACTCAGTGTAGAAAGAATTGGGTAAATGCAGCATCATTTACTCTTCCTGGAAATTCTTGATTAATAGTATATGAAAAAAAATTTGAGAAAGCCTTTGTTAGGTTTCAAACCTGGGACAATTTAAATAGCTGCCTATTTAACATATCAAAGTAGACCTGGCAACCAGATTCTCCGTGCATCCCTCAGTCCCTACCTGTTAGAGGGTATGGCCGGCATACCCTACCCCCTACCCTAAACTTCTCCAGCCCAGAGACTGGGCTGCCCTTCTCCCAGCTGCCCTTCCCTGTATAAACAACCATTTTGTTCCTGGCCCTTTCGTCTCCCTTTTGGGCCTCCTGGCTGCTGCACCTGCTTCTCTCTCCTTCTCCCTTCTCTCTTCCCCTCCCCCTCTCCTCACATGGCTCAGGGTCATGTCCACTCAGGACTCTTCCAGAAGTCCCTGCCTCTGACTGTGTCTCCCTTTTATCTACAATAAACTTTCTCCTCTGCCATACCTAGGAGAAGTCATGTTATGTCCTTTACTTTTTTTTTTTTTTTTTCTCCCCGAGACAGGGTTTCTTCTGTGTAGCCCTGCCTGTCCTGGAACTCACTCTGTAGACCATGCAGGCCTCAAACTCACAGAGATCCTCCTGCCTCTGCCTCCCTGTGCTGGGATTAAAGGCGTGTGCTACCACCTCCCGGCTGTCCTTTGCTTTTTATTACCTTTTTTCTTTCAGCATTGTGTTGAATCTAGTTCTTTGCAAAACTTTGAAAATCTTTATTAGTAATAGCATTCACAGTTTTATGCTTCTCTTTGGGGTTTACTGTACTAGGTGAGGACCGTTGGGAGAGTGAACAAGGAAAAGAAATTTCTATTTGGGCTCTTCCTTGTGGTTCTATTTTCTTGTTGCTACCTTCTTGTAACAGTGGTTGAGAACACGTTGCTGTCATAAGCTTATATAGGTGTAAAGAAGGATAACAGATGATGGAGGAATTCATCTCTGATACATTAAGTCCCATTAAACTAAGAGATAAGATTAATGTCCAGTATAAGTCTTTAAAAATAGTAGCACTTTGGTTTATATATCAACAGAGAAATGGTCGTTCATTTGTAAAAATTAGTTTTCTATTAGTCTGTAATGACTTTCCATTATATTATAATCCAAGACTTGGTGCCTAACATCCTTACCTTAAATTACTTATTAACATATGGTAAGGAGCATAGCCTTATAATAATCTAAGAGCCACCTTGTACAAAGCTAAATCATTTAGAAATCAAGTATGCATGCTTACATTAAAATAGTGAATTTCCATTGTTCATGAATATTCATTGCACTATATATTTACTCAGTAAGTAATGTAGTCCTCAAGTCGATATTTTCTGAAATCTGTGTTTCACAAACTAATGGCATACCCACATAGGTATTTAAATATTTATTGAATCAGTTCTATACATCTGTTGGGCTTCTTCCAAGCTGTGGCTATTAGGATTTTAAAGCAACATTGTTTCTAGTCTCCTTCTCACAAGAATCTGGAAGACCAGTTGTTAAAACAGGCTGTCTGTTTCTCTGCCTAGCTGTGGCTATTGGGTCAGGACTTTATTGCCTCTGGCTAAAGACTTTTGTTGTTAAAATCCAGCCTCTATTGAGTGTAATCTCTAATAAAGTGGAAGGGAGTGAGTGTAAATATCTTGATCTGTTACATTAATAAAGTGGTAAAGGACCCATCTGTGGAAGTCTCATCTCGTTGGTGGCAAAGGTGACCCATGTCTGGGTTTTTCTGGTAGTTTTTGTGCTCATCAGCATTGAGGTCCTGGGTGGTGTCACAGCAGAGTGCTGGTCACCAAGTCCACTAAAGTGTGTTTTCCAGAATAGACATGGTAGCGATGGCGTTTGGGAAACAACATGCAGAGGGTTGGTACTCTCAACATCTTCGATTCCTACCACGGTTCCCTGAGCACAGAAGATCAACACTGTCACAGAAAATCACACAACCTCTTAAAATTGTTATTTGTAATGGGCTCATGCCGCAGAGGTCAGAGGGCAGCTGCGTAGTTGGTTCTCTCTCTCTCCACCTCTTCACAGGGTCTGGGGATCAAACTCATGTTTCCAAGCTAGTAGAGCAGGCGCCATCTTGCCAGACCCTCATACATCTTTGTTATTTTGTTTTATTCTTTAAAGATGGGTCTCACTGTGTATCCCTGGTTAGCTCGGTACTCAGGCTGACCTCAAACTCACAGGGAGTTTTAATCCCTGCCCTTGCCTCCCAGTTGCAGGGATTAAAATCATGGGCCTACGTGTTCAGCCCTTTCACACAACATTTAATGAACATAATCGCTGTGTTGAAAATAGCTATATAATTGTGATTCATGTGCCCTTGTGACTGGTTCCTTTTGTGTCTGGGCTTCTGCCACCCAGAATTCCCTACCCCACTCTCCCTTACAACAAATGAACAATATTCTATAATTTGGGGATTGTTTATCTACTAGAATATAAACTCCAGTAGGGCAGGTCTTTGATTTTACTTATTCATCTATTTTTGGTGCATGCAGTGTGTTAAACTTGGCACACAGTATTTAGTAAACATTTACCGAAAGCAGGATATTGATACTTACAAAGTATTTTATTTCATGAATATAACTTGATATCTCATGGTGTTGTCAGCTCAGATTTGGCTTAATAAGCTACGCATTCAGGATTCCAGACTCTCACTGGGATTCCTCCTAATCCCAACCTCTCTTAACCATTTCTTTTTGGAACCGTGATAAAACAGCCCGATAGCTCATTCCCTTAAGTTATCTAAGTCCCTCTGTACTTTTATTTCCAGAAAAAAACCTGAACAGCTACTGTTTGCTTTGCTGGGCTAGTACCTGAGGATGTCCTGGGACAGATACAGCCCCAGTCCTTATAGTGTTAATATTGTGAATGAGGAAGAAAGCGACTATGCAGATACATAAGCTAATTCTGGATTATGAAAGTGCTAGGGAAGAAAAATGAATGGCCAACAAAGGACAGTTGGGAGAGACATTTCAGTCATGGTCAGGGGAGGTTTTGGAGAGGCATGGCCATCTTGAAGTGAAATCTGGACCACAGCTACTTGCTATTTTTAAGCATCTAACCAGATGGATTATTTTTTCAACCCATGTCTGTTCAGCAGCTAACATAGGCCAGACAGTACTCCAGGAGCCCAGTTAAATAGCAACAAGACAGACGAAGCCCCTTGTTTCCACAGAACTTGTATGCCATTATAGGAAGGTGTTTTCTGTTGCTTGTGACCTACACTGGTAATACATCAAGTGCCATAGTTCTTCTTTATGCACAGCAAATCTGTTCCCAGATTCCCAGAGGATGCTTGAAATAGCACCAAGCCCCAATCAGTCTGTTTGTCACAGTATCTACATGCTCACAGTAAAGTTGAATGTATGAATAGACACAGTGAGAGATTAACATCAGCAACACCGTCTATACTACAAGGCATGTGAACTTCTCTCTCCAGTGTCTCGGTGTCTATGCCTTCTCATATTGCTGCCTCTTCCATCCGAACTGTGAACACTTGGCACCAGCGATGAGTAAGTTTGCAGTCTGAGGTGCAAAAGCAAAGCTGGTATGAATGCCTTTCCTTCGCTTCAGTTTTGTGGGTTGAAGATCTGTTCTCGCTGCGATCTTAGTTACCTCAGCCCTCAGCTTGAGAGATCTCAGGCTATAGGTTTTTTGTAGACCTGTGGTGGGTGAGACACTCCATCATGGAGACAGGACCATGTCACAGAAGCTGTTTACCCTCATGGTGGTCTGGAAGATCAGAGAGTTCATCAGAAGCAGAATGAAGCTGTGATAAAGAAGACCAGATTAAGATCAAGCTCCGCATGCTTTGTCCCCAGGCACCTCCAGCCCAACCTTCTTCCATGGTTCTACACTTACCTATTTATGCTTTGAATACATCAGTAGATTAACCTATTCATTGGGTCAGAACTCCCAGTATCTCATTGTCTCGGAAAATGTCTTCTTAACACCTAGAGATAGGCTTCACTAATCTACACTCTTCTTTTTCTTTGTAGAGTGTGTGTGTGTGTGTGTGTGTGTGTGTGTGTGTGTGTGTGTGTGTGTGTTATGTGCATACATGTTCAAATGTGTGCTGGCATAAAGTGCATGTGCACTGTTCAAGTGTGTGTGTAAAGCCCAGAGCCTGACATCCAGCACCTTTCTCAATTGCTCTCTGCCTTACATACTACGTCAGAGTCTCTCACTTGAACTTGGAGCCTGCCAGTTTGCCTAGTTAGCTAACTAGCTTGACCCAGGGATGCCTTGTCTCCAGTTCCCAAACTCTGGGATTGCATGTGGATCACTATGTCTGCCAAGCATTTATTATGGATGGGTGCTGAAGGACATGTGTAATGTAGGAATGCAAGGAGTTGGATGGAGGAGAGACTGTGACTTGGAATTAAAGGGTTAAGGAACTCTTTACCTCGAAGATGACTGTCTTAGGGTTTTTATTGATGTGAAGAAACACCATGACCATGGCAGCTCTTGTAAATAAAACATTTAATTGGGGTGACTTGCTTACAGTTTCAGAGATTCAGTCCATTATCTTTATGATGAGGAGTATGGTGGCATGCAGGTGGATGTGTTGCTGAAGCTGAAAGTCCTATATCTTGCAGGCAACAGGAAGTTGACAGACACACTGGGCAGTATCCTGAGCATAGGAAACCCCGAAAGCCCACCTCCAGAGTGACACACTTCCTCCAATGAAGCCACACCCACTCCATCAAAGCCACACACTTCCTAATCGTGCCACTCCCTATGGGATTATGGGGGCCAATGACATTCAGACTACCACAGTAACATTTGAGTTAAACTTAGCGGCAATTTGGCAACAGCCCTGAGGCTGTTTTGTGGACCACTGGCCATCTGAAGGTTAGCCAGGTGACTCAGCTGATGGAGGCAGTTGCTGTGCAGTCCTGATGTCCTGCATGTGACCTCCAGAAATGAGATGAAGGTGGAAAGAGAGAGCTGGCTCCACAGAAGTCGTCCTCTGACATCCACATATGTACACACACACACCTGTTCACGCACACACATTCTAATAAAGTTTGGAGCGCTAGCCATCTGATAGAAGAATGTGAACATGAGGCCTTTGAGGGATGATACTCCCTGGCGTTCTGTAGGAGCAAGGAGGCCACTGAGAAGGGAAGCCCCGTGGCGTTGTTACACTTATGCATAAACTTCAGAATCAGCAAAGTGTGAGTTTTGATCCCAGCAGAGCTGCCATTAAAAGGTAGCAAGTAAGTAATGCATCCTTTCCCAGCCATAGGCGTGAGCTCTGGGCTCGTGAGTGTGATGAGGTTTCAAGGAGAGAGGATGCCAAGTAGCACCAGAGTCAGTTTGTGGAGGCAGCACTAATAACAGACCTCTCCCATTAGTTGAACACCTGTTATCATCATCATCATCATCATCATCATCATCATCATCATCATCGTAATGCCTTTACAAGACCCAGAGCAAGAAATCGCTTTTGATTAGTTCACTCTTCCAATTCCTCAGCTTCCTAGAAAGGTGTCAAAAGTGTGCTCTCACTCACTTCCCATACTTGTGAGACTTGAGCGTAGGAGTGGAGGAGCTAGTAAAAGAGTTGTGAAAAGGAGTGGGTCTCTGTCCCTGTAAACGCTGGTGTAGGGATCAGTGTTGGTCAGTGTTGCTCCCAAGAAAGCATGCGTGGATGAGCCCCACTTCTGGCCGAGCATCACAGGATGTGATCCCTGTCTGCAGGGTGGTGGGTGGGAACCTTTGGTGGTCCGCTGGGATGGTAAAGGTGCTTGTCCCCATTGGACTTCCTGGTAGCATCTCCGTTGCCCTCATCATCAATGTAGAGAGCGAAATGAAGGAAGAAGAACTTACTGAGAAGTTCGGCAGACCCTCTTTGCCACCGCTGCCTTTTCCATTGTTTTCCGTTCTTCTCTGAATCATTCCTGCGTCATTGGTGGCCGGCATTTAGGAAGCTGCGGCTTTGCTTACGTGGCTCGCTTCCTGCTTTACCTTCATAAAACAATAAAGACAATCTTGTCCTTTACAACATTTGCTAAAGTGACTAACTGGAGAGTCGCTGCCTTCAATCTCTCATCCCTCTTTTCAGAAATAACTCATTATGTGTGGAATTAGAAAGAGACTTTCAGAATGTCCATGCTCCCTTTACCAAACTCTCTGCACTATTTTAGTGCACTAGTTTGTCAGGACATATCCACGGAACTCCACTAGTGGCTTGTGGGTTTAGTAAAGACTTTGACTCTTCTGCTGTGGGCAAAAAGGTGGCTTTGCCTGAAGATGAGACAGTCACTGCTAGGTAAGTAGGTGAAGAGGCAAGGATGGAGGAGAGTGGCCTGTAAGGGCTCCCAGGTCATTTGTTACCTCCCCCGACTGCCCCCACTGACAGAGAGCTAATGGCAGCGAGCCCCTGCTGCCAAATGAAGAAAGAAGATTGCTCTCCCCTCTCTCTGCCCTTGACCGGCAGCTGCTGTTGACAGGCATGAAGAATTAGATGAAACCCAGTAGTGAGAACCAATCAGCTTCCTGTGATGTGAACCATTCAGTTCTCATAGAGGGAGCACACAATGTATTTCATGATTTTTTCTTTTAAAAAATAAGTTTATTTATATTTCACGATGAATCCTTCACTTTTAATGATCAATGTACAAATTCTTGTCTCTAATAAAGAGCTTTTGATTTTATCATTGATTGGCTCTTATCTAATTAACTCACTTTAGGTCCAGTTTTCCATATTTGACAAGGGCATAATTAGCATTTGGGGCTTAATGAGACTCCTGTAGGTTTAAAATGATGTTACCATTTTAGAAGGCAACATGCTTACCTGATGTTGGGGGGTGGGAGCACACTTGTATGAAAACAGCCCGTTAAAATCTGTAAAATAGTTTATTATCCTTATGGAATTATCCAGAGCAACCTGTAATAGTAAACATTTCTCTTTGATGTGTTTTTTTTTTTTTTAAATTGGCCACTAAATTTTCTCTTACTCTCTTTGCTCTTATGTCCTTATGCTACAAAGTCTACACATAGGCAGTCTCCTTCACTTCATGTAGGCGGAATTCCTAGCCA
>CABHPQ010154929.1:22140-40227 GCA_902168405.1 Peromyscus aztecus
CCTTTCCACTTACTTCATGTAGGCGGAATTCCTAGCCAATCCCCTTTATTCTACCACCACGCTGTCATTCTCTCTGCACAGCACGCCCTTTTATTGACTTTGACATAGCAATGTGTATTTTATGGGAGCTAAAATAAAATTCCTATGTTCTGGAGTATTTGGCTGTATGGCTGAGAAGGCTTTAGGAATTATCATGACTGTGTGTAGATAAAATTCACATATTCTGGAGTATTTGACTGTATGGCTGAGAAGGCTTCAGGAGTTATCATGACTGTGTGTAGTCATAAATCACCAGGAACTTTGCTCTTTTTTTTTTTTTTGAACTTCTTTTTGATTCTTTGTAGATTTCACATCTGCATTCCTATCCCACTTATCTCTGTGTCCTCTCGATTCCACCCTCTGTCCTTGCAACCTCCCCCCAAAACAAAATCAAATATAAAAGAAAAAAACAAAAAACAAAAGAAATGAAACAAGTGTGTGTGTGTGTGTGTGTGTGTGTGAGAGAGAGAGAGAGAGAGAGAGAGAGAGAGAGAGAGAGAGAGAGAGAAGAATCTTGTCCTGGAAGCTGTAGTGTGGTCCATTGAGTTAAGCAGTTTACCCTTTAGTCCATTCATCTTTACTTGCAAGAGTCATTGGTCTGGCTCAAAGGCCTCTGGCTTCTGCTGCGCCATAGATAACGGGCTCTCTCTGGGGCTCCCCTTGACTATCCTGTTGTTGTCCTTTGCCATGGAGATCTTGCTGTTTTGGATCTGTAGGTTTGCCCCTGTCACCTGCTCCAACAGTTCATAGATGAGGTGGATGTTGGAGTGGTTCTGGGCCTGGGTGGTAGCTGGGTTGGTCACCCTGCCAGCAGCTTTCCCCCATCCTCACTACCTGAGTGAGCTCTCCAGCATGGCCTCGGCTAGGTCACCCAGTGCAACCTGCAGCAAGGAGCTGGGCCCATTCTGTCTTCAGGTCCTCGAACCCGGGTCGCCCACACTCACACCAACATGGCCAGTTCTATTGTTTTGCCCAGGCAAGGTGCAGGGCCCACTTTCCCAATTGCTGTAGGGGGGACATGGGGGTGGGGGTAGCTCTCCTTTTCTCATGCCTTCAGGGCAGACTCACTTGTGCCCCCAACAAAAGGGTCAGCTCTAGTATGATGTCCAGGTGGGGTGCATTGCCCACTCTCTTGTGTGCTGCAGCCAGTAAGGGCCAGGGATAACTCTCCCACTCTTGTGACCCTGGACCAGCTTTCTCACCTGCTGCAGGTGCTAATGGGCGGGAGGTAGCAGGGGGCAGGGGGAGGAGAGGACATCTTTCTCTCACCCATGCCACCACATGACAGATAGGGGGGGCAGCAAGGTCAGCTCTCCTGCTCTCAACCCCTCAGAGTCTGCTCACCTGCATCACTGACCACAGGGTCAGATCTAGTGTGCTGCTCTGGTGAGGTGCATGCCTGTGGTGAGGAGTGGAGCCATCTTTCCCAAGTGTGTGTCTGGGGCCCGGCACTAGCTCTGCCCTGAGAGGTGGGGCCAGCTCTCCTGCTGCAATATCCAGTAATGGCCAGGGCCAGCCATCCTAGGGTCTGTGAAGGGTGGGCTGGCTCAGCAGAGCATGGTTCCAGTGACTTCCTGTGCTAACACGGGACACAGACATCATCGAAGACCCCAGCTGCAATAGGAGCATGAACCCTTGACAGTCGCTCGGGCCTGGATATCACCATGGCCCTGGTGGCATTGTGGCCCTCAGGCACCCACATGGTCTCAGATAGCTGACCAGATCCTGGTCATCCACACAGCCCTTGGTAGTGACAGGAACGATGGACATCAACTCAGACCCTGGCTGCTGTAGGGCCATGTACCCAGACATGGCCCCTCAGCAGCAGCCCTGACCTGGACAACACCATGGCCCCGAGTGACAGCACAGACCACTCAGATCAGCATGGCCCCTACAGTCACATGGTCCTTGAACACCCTCATGGCCATAGGTTGTAGCCCAGACCCAAGCATCTGTGTGGTCTTTGGTGGCAACATGGGCCACAGACATCATCAATACAGACCCCAGCTGTGATAAGACCATGGGCCCAGACATGGTCCTAGGCAGCCACCTATTCCTGGATATCACCATGGTCCCAGGTAGAAGCACAGGCTACTCTGATTGGCATGGCCCCCATGGCAGTGGCGCCCTCAGACACCAACATGGCCCCAGGTGGCAACTCAGACTTCAGGCATCGGCATAGCCTTCAGTGGTCTCAGGAGCCATGAACATCAACATAGACCCTGGTTGTGGCAGGGTCACAGACCCAGACATGACCCTTGGCAACAGCTCAGGCCTGTTGGACTCGGGCGACTAGCAGGCCATTCACATCAACCTTTGTTCTTTTATCCATCTGGGATTGTTCTTAGAATTGCTCAGTCTTAGTACTAAACATTGTTATCTGTCTTTGAATCCACTTGTGTTATTTATTAAATAAATAAGTATTACATTCATTCAATGAAAAAGAGCCACATGAAGAATAATATGGTTGATATGGGATTGGGAGTATTGAGTTTTTCCAATGTAGACATTATGTGCAAACATATTGACATATTCTTATAAATCAATACCAGTGCTAGTGCTAAATGATTAACTGAAGTGATGCTGTTTACACAATATGTGGATCGTGTGACTTGTTATCTAAAGATAACCCAAGGAGGTATAGTTAAAGTTAACATACATTGTGCGAAAGGCTTTGAAAATGTTGACTGAAGATGGAAACTTTGGTTAAGGCAGGGAAAACGTACCCTTCTTTGAAGAGTGAAATTAGGCATTTAGTGAAGAAAGCCTGTGTTCTGTGTTATAACAGCAAGTGACCAATAGCTGGGTCTTTATTACTTTCTTATATGTGGTGCTGGAGATCAAACCCAGGCCCAAGCTGTCTGTCACTGAGCTACAGTGTCTGCCAGCACCTGTCCCAGCACAATCACTAGATTTGGTTCCTTGAACTACAGAGTTCGTCAGGGTGATGATGATGATGTTCCCATTGTTACAGCTGGTACTTCACAAGTGCATATTATGACCCAGCTAAGCATTTTACACACATTGTCTTATATAACATTACACATCTCATGAAGAATGCATTGTTATATTTTTATCATAATTATTCCCATTTTAGAGATAAAGAAACTAAGGTGTTGACCTTGACTGTCATTGCTGAGTTTGTAAAAACTTGAGCTGAGATTTAAATGTATAAAGCCTGATTTTAGATTTTGTAATTTCTCTACACAAATTCTGGAAGAGCTCAAGATCTCTGAAGTGTTAAGGGAAATTATATAAAGTGGACATTGATTTCTGAACTTGGACTTTCTTTGAAAAGTGAGAGCAGAGACTAGACTTTACTTGCACATTTATCTTTAAGAGTAACACACACATGCATACTTTTTATCTATTTTGAATTAGGGTCTCACTATGTATCTAAGACTGGCCTTAAATTCATTATGTAGCCCCAGCTGCCTTCAAACTCCTCCTGCTTCAACTTCTTAAGTGCTGGAGTTACAACCATGCATCACCCTGCCCAGCCAACATTTATTTATATTTTAACAGCCTTATTCATGTACAGTTTATATACCACAAAATTCCCCCCTTTTGGATAGTACAATTCATTGGTTTGCATTACATTCACAGGACTGTGCGACTATTGCAACCAATTAATTGCAAAATATTTTCATTATCCCCAAAGAAACCATATGCTCATTAGCAGTCACTTCTGAGGTTTTTTTTTTTTTTTCTTTTAAACTAAGAAAGCAAGCTGCCTAATATTAGAACCATTATTCATTCTGTATTGGGCATGCAAAGTCACCTAATTTGTGGAAATTTGATATTCTTAATCATTGTTTTTCATTTAAAATAATCATTTTTTTCACAAGCTTTTGAAAATTGTCCAGTTGAAAACATTGGAGATGAATCCGTTCCATTATATACAAACAGTAGTGTAATGACTTCAGAGAAAATGAAAGTATCACCTGTCATAATGGATAAAATAAGCTTAGGTCCCCCATTATCACAGACAACCCTTCCCATTCAGATGTGGCATTCCTTACTTCCTGAATTCTACTCAGGTGGAATATGCGTCAAGATAATCCCCAGGGGTTGATTTTTGATAAGGGAACCTCTCATGGTGAAGATTCTTTATTTCCTGAATGTTTTTGCTGCTGTTTGGAATGAATCAGCAACAGCTGGAGACTTCTGCTTTCCTGTGTTTAATGCATGCAGGCTCTCTGCATTTATCTGTGATAACATTCTCTCCCATGGACAAAGGGGAAGAGTGATTAATGCTCATGTCCCTTTGTACTGGAATTTGCTACTGAATGGAGTCTGGGCTCTTCCCCGAGTTTCTCTGATCTAGAGGTAATGTGACAGAATGCCATACAACTTGGGGTCAGGATCCTGGAAATCCTGAGAATGCTTTATCAGCTTTCTTCTCATCCAACTTAGCCAAACCCACCGCATTTCTTTTTGATGACTTGGAGTCTTTTGGGTGAATACCCAAGAGTGGTATAACTGAGATAAACAGAATTGTAAAATGCCTTAATCTGAGTTGTAATATAACTATCTGTGTTTTCCAATGGTCTTAGGTGGCCCCTGTGAAGGGTCATTCGACCTCCCCCAACGGGCTCATGAACTTCTGCTCTAGGAGATGATTAGAATGGCTTAGGACAGCATTGGTTACTCATGATGGAGTTAATGTCATTGAAAAGGAAAGAGCTCACGCTTTCCTCCCTGACCCCCTCGCTCCCTGTAAGTCCTGCTTCCAGTCCAGACAGAACCTGCACTGTGAGAAGTCTAGGCTTGTTCAGCGTTAGCCAGCTGGTCTCTGGTGGATTATTGCACCTCCAGTTATGACCAAGCCTTATAATTAAGTTAAGGAGGTGGTCTCTGTTCGATAGTCACAGGTATCGACGGTGGTTATCTCCTTCTGTAATAAGGGAATTCAAGATTGGATAAACTGGCTTTATTTTTTTATTGTATTTATTTTTGGTTGGTATTTATGACAAAATGAAACTGATTCTCCATTTAATGAAGTGCTAGACATTTCCTTTTGTTAAAAAACTAATAAGAATCACCAATGATTAATTGGGGTAGGAAGATCCACTCACTGTGGGTAGCATCCTTCTCTAGACTAGGATCCTGGACATATAAAGGAGACAGTGGACTGGACACAAGCATTCATCCATCTCTCTCTGCTCCCTGATTATGAATGCAGTGTGATCCGCTGTCCAGTTCCCGTTGCTTTGAGTTCCTGACCATGAGAGACTGTATCTGGAACTATGAACCAAAATGAACCCTTCCTTCTTAAGTTCTTTTTGTGAGGTTATTTTACCATAGCAACAGGAAAGACAGCGTACCACAGGTTAGCTAACGAACGCCATCTACTACTGTCCGGATGCAGTGTTTCTGTGTCCTCTTCTCCCTAGTCGTCTTGTGATGCCCTGTGTGGTCACTTCATACCACCCACACTATCTCCCATAGTAGCCTGTCTGTCATATGGTAATTTTGCCTTTTATAGACCATCATGTAAATGGTATTATACCGCGTGTTGTCTTCTAGGTCCGGCTTTTTCCCCACTTAGCACAGTGTAATTGAGATTTAGCCACACTGTTGTGTAACAGTTGTTTTTCTGGGTGTTGTTGCATTGCAGTGGCACACCACAGTTTGTCCAGTTGAAGACCATTTAGGTCTTATCCAGTTTGAGGTGACTACAAAAGAAGGCTTCCATAAACATTTGTAACATTTTTGGTTTTGTAAACTTGCGTTTTACTTCTCTAGAAGAAATGAATTAGATTATTGGAATGTATGATACATTTATATGAAGTATTTTTAACAAGTTGTCATGTTAAAGCTTTTGAATAATTATTTGAAGGGCAGATAGTGAGTAGTGCCTCTGGTCTTCAGAGCTGTAAAAAAAAAAAAAAAGTACTGTGAGAGGTTGGTAATGGAGTAAATGGGGGTGGGGGGAGCAATGCATATATCTGTGCTCTGTCTCCATTAGCTAAAGAATGAATAGCGTAAGTCTGGCCTTGTTGTCTGATACCCTGGATGTCTAAGAAACCCAAGCAGTTGTGTAACAAGATGAAATGGTGTCTGTGTTTAGCATGTTCAACCGTCCTAAACAGTGGAAATGACAGTAATCTTTGTGAAGTCTTGGTAGATTTTGATAACCAAGACCCAAATTAATGTAACAGCAAATGATACCATTGCTGCTCAGTCTCAGTGAGATGATCATGGCCCAGTTAGCAGGCTGGGCCTGAGAGCATTTGGGTTGCTGGGAAAGAACTCCATTGGGGTGGCTTGTCTGGAAACCTGCTGGTGTTGGGAACCTGAATCAGCAGGAGACTGCTTAGAGGCCTTTCAGCACTAGGGTCTCTTCAGCTGCCTCAACTGAATAACAGAGGGATGGCTGGAAGAAGGAAGGGCTTTCGACCCAGTGTCCTCTCTTCAGCCATGGTGAACAGAGTGTGATGGCAAAGAAGGTCACTTTCTGATTGCCTCAGCGAGGGTCACTGAAGCCAAGTATACTAAAAGTTTATGGACCATAAAATGTGCATAAGAAGCAAATAGCCACTCAGTATTTGCTAGGAGAACTCTGGGGCCATTGCTAATTCACACTGAGACATTCAATAGGACAGTGCTCAGATTAAGTTATGATCTGGTGGTAGAAAGGGTTGGGAGTTTAGATTCTACCTTATTGGCTCTTTTCAAACAATTAAAGAGGACTGTAATAATTAACATTAACACTTTGAGTTTTAAAAATAATATCAGGGAAAAATAGTACCACCTTTTCTGCAACTTTATTCCCAGCGTGTTCTTTTTTTTAAAGATTTATTTATTTATTATTATTATTAACATTATGTATGACTACAGGTCAGAAAAGGCCACCAGATCTCATTACAGATGGTCGTGAGCCACCATGTGGTTGCTGGGAATTGAACTCAGGACCTCTGGAAGAGCAGTCAGTGCTCTTAACCTCTGAGCCATCTCTCCAGCCCCCCAGCGTGTTCTTATTCACAACTGAAAGTGTGTGTTCTTGACCTTGGTGTTAGCTTTCTGTCATGTGGGAAACCTTGAAATGCATTGTTAGTGTCACTGACTGGAGCCTATAATTCCTTTACATGTTTTTCTGGTGAATAAGTTAAGATTGGTGATGGTTGAATAGTGTCCAAGAGTTAAGTAGTCATTTTATTCAATTTATGAGATGCAGCAATAAATAAATGCCCCCCCACACACACACACAGTCCAGAATATGAGAGGTATTTACTGAAAGGAAGACCGTTTTCTCTCTCCCATTTCTGCAGCCACCCTCTTAAGTGCCCAGTATTAAGAGTTTAGTATCTTCCAGCCGGTTATCTGTTAGAATATAAGCTTAGGAAGCACGGGCTTTCATTCTCTGTTCTTGGGTCAGTGCAGCCGTAGTCATTGTTATTCTGTGACTTGTTCATGTCTCTTCAGTGCATGATGCAGACATTGCTTCTGGCAGCTGCCTGCAGTCTAACCGTCCTTACCGTTTGCAGCCACACAGCTAAAACTCTTCCTGAGGGCAAACCCACCAAGCTCACTCCCATCTCTTCCCTGTGTAGGGCTGCTTCCCTTTCTCCCTCATTTTATTGTGTTTAACTTGTTGCAATCCATGCTACACAAATATATTTAAAAAAAAATTTTTTTTTACTCCCAAAACCACAGCCAATAAGGACCAAATAGGATTTTTAGAACAAAAACACAGACTTTGACTAGATCATTTTTCAAAGCATATACAGGCTTTGAAAAATGGAAGGTTTTTTTCAAATAGCCATTCAGGATGTCTTGCTGTTTAATATAAGTATGTTTCTTGTTATTTTGAGAGCTTGAAATCTTTTGGGCGGCTGTATCAAACACAGTGTATAACCAGCAACTCAGATCCTTTCTCCAGTAGAGCTCGACTGGCTAGTCCACTGCTGTTAGCAGGGGTTCTTCACATTTAAAGTGAGTAATATTGAATTTAGTTCCACAGCCTCAGTAGTCACCCCACCCCAACCCCGTGCGGCGTGTGTGTGTGTGTGTGTGTGTGTGTGTGTGTGTGTGTGTGTGTGTAGTTGTGTGTGCATGTGATGCATAGCTGAAAGTGGACTTTGGAGCGTCTTTTCTATTCCCTCTTATTTTTTGAGATGTAGTCTCTCCTTGAACATGGAGCTCACAGATTGGCTAAACTGGCTGGCCAGCAAGCTCTGAGGAGCCTTCTGTGTCTACACTCCGTTCCCCACTCTTCTACTGGAATTACAGACTCAAATTTCTTCTGGTCCTCACTTTTACGTGGATGCTCTCTAGCATCTGAACCCAAGTCCTCTTGTGTGTGTGGCAAGCACTGTATCCTCCGAGCCATTTCTCAGACCCAGTAATCACCTTTCAACAGGCACGTGTGGGTAGACATGTTGGGCAGCACCAAAATGAAGTGTTTTCACCATGACAGAAGGTTCTGTTAGACAAGGCTAGTTTAGAATGAGAGATGATATCAACTGTTGTCTTTTAATTCATGTTAAATGACTTAAATCATCTAATCTCACCTACCTTTTATATGGCCATGGATGGGTTACTTTCCTCGTCTGAATCTCAGAATTCTTCATGAATATAATATTAACCCTACTTCTACTTCTATGGTTTCTTGTGCAGATTAAATATATTCTTGATTAAATGCTTAATGTCTTTCTACGAGTAAACATCCAGGAGCTAAAAGCCATTGTTCCCCCTGGTGTTTGATGGTCTCCTTTTCTCGAAGAGGAGAAACCCTGTGTTTATGAGCGTAAAGCTAATAACTGGAAGATATTGCTGGCCTGGTTTCCAGCTCCACAAACAGAAGGTAGCATTTTAGGCTGCAGAAAGCTGGAGTTTGTTAGCCTGGTATATTTTTATGTGTCTTCCTAATATGATAGAATTTGTTTTACTTCTCTTCTTTCAGGAAGTAACCCTTCTGGCTTTGTTAGAAGCACGGTTTGTAATAATTGTACCCACCCCAGATGGCTCCCGAAATCCCTTTGAAATGCCATCTGTCAGGCGTGTGTCCAGCCAGCAGCCTGTCATTCTGTTACAAGAAAAGAGGAGGCGGGGCCCCTCCCTGTGGCCCTTTCCCCCAGCATCCTCTCTGAATGGATCCTGGGAAGTTGGCCCAGACCCAGAGTGGGTTGCTCGGAGCATCCCTGGGAGTAACCCTCTTGGTAGCCTATAGTGAGGACAGGTTTCGTCTGAGTAATAAGCCCTGTGAGCCCAGTGGGTGGAGACTCATCCGCCTTCCCACCTCCTCCCTGCAGCTCAAAGGCTGTTTGAAACAGATTTGTTTTCTTGGAAAGGCAGTGTCTCTAGTAGCTTCACTTTCCCTGTAAAATGTAATTTTTGAAGTTCCTGATTATTTCTAAATCTTTCAGGAAATGGAGACCCCAGGGTGACGATTGTCTTTAAAGTAAATCTGGCAAATAGGATGTGATAACATGTATAAAAGAATCGGCAGATATGAGCCAGAGCCAGGCAAAGGGAAAATCAGCACTCGATGGTCTAGGAAGACTGTTAAGACTCAGGGGATCTTTTGTTTGGTTTTATTTTCTCCTCGTCTTGTTTTGAATGGACTAGGTTGATGGAATTTGAGGGTGGAAGCTGAGTGTGAGTTTGCCATGAGAACAGACTTAGGGCAGATTCTCTCACGACCTGTCCAGAGAGGATTTCCCAGGATGACTGTTGGTTATTGGTGTCTTACAAGTTGCTGACTAAGCGACTTTTTCTCTTGGCTTCAGGACCCCACCCGCCTTTGCTTCTTCCTCTGTGACTCCTGCTCAGCTGTCTTCCAGAATCTTCCTCGAATTTCTAGGGTAGAAAGTGGAAGGTCTTACTGTCCAGCCAGTGCGTCTCAGCTTCTTTCCCGCCGCACTCTACTCAGGTTTTCTCTCTCAATATTGTCTTCAGATGCCCCTGGCTTGCTGATAACTGACAACTAATTTCTCAAACTTGGCTTGGCCTTCAGATTTACAAGGTCACTGTTCCTTGGGCTTTCTGCACCTAAGTGTCCAATCTCAAATTTAACATGACCAAGGTGAACTTTTTTGGCCCTCCCCCTTGGAACTATTTTTTCCATGATTTCAACTTTTATAAATGGCGTCACCCATTTTGTCCAGGTTAAAAACCTTTAAAAAGTCTCCATTGTTCTCTCTTACATAGCATATCTAATCTACCAGCAGGTTACTTTGTGTTTATCTTTAAAATGCAGGCAGAGTGGTTCTAACCTTCTTGCTAGGAGAGAGGATATCTAAAAGAGAGACACTTGTATTACTAGGACTATTGAAACAACGGACCCCCCCCCCCCCAAAAAAAAAAAACCTACGTTTTTCCCTGGAAACCTCATGGTGGGTGAAGGAAAGGCTGGCATCCTACCTAGTGCCAGCCAAAGGAGGAACTTACCTCCCGCAAAAGATTCCACATAGTCCTGACAACTTTGGGAGGCAGCCTGGGTCAGTGATGGACATGATCACACCTTGATGGGAACTGCTTAGTTATACATACCTCTTATACTCCATAGAAACCTAAACCTCGTGCCAGCACCCTGAAGATGGATTTGGGGGTTATCAGACCTCTTTACTCATTCTTTCCCTAGTGTAACTACACTGAACTGCCATCTTTCTCTGCTTTTCTGGACTACTTGTCTCTTCAGTTAGCATATGGAGGATGGTTCATCTAACTTGTTGGGTCTCCTAAGCCCAGATTTTGACCCTGAGAATTCCAACAATAGTATGTAATCAGTTTCCTTTCCCCCACAATTTTCATTATTATGTATATTGGTGGTCTGAATGTGGCTGTGCACCAAGGGTATGAAGTGCACATGGAGGCCAGAAGAGGGCGTCGATCCCCTGGGACTGGCGTTACAGCCAGTTATGAGCTGCCACTGTGTGGGTGCCTCCTTTTCCCCCTTTCCAACCCTTTAGGCTGCATGGCATTAAGATACATTTTTTTTTTTTTACCCACAACTATACCCTGTGCTTGTCTACATACATACATATTTTCTTTCTTTCTTTTAGATTTATTTTATTTATCACATATACATGTTTATCTGCAGGCCAGAAGGGGGCACCAGACCTCATTCTAGATGGTTGTGAGCCACCATGTGGTTGCTGGGAATTGAACTCAGGTCCTCTGGAAGAACAGCCAGTGCTCTTAACCTCTGAGCCATCTCTCCAGCCCCATACGTATTTTCTGTCTCACAGTAAAATGATCAGTTTTCCCATGAACTTTGCCTCATTTACCAATGCTGTCTCTGTGCTTTATCATCACTTGGCATGCATTGGGCCCTCAGAAAATTATTAAATAATTGAGACAAACAATGGCATTATATACATGCGTAGATGTATACATAGTCGTATAATTGCAAATTGTTATAGTGCAATTGGAAATATAAGACTCTGTAAACTCATTTAATCCTAACAACATAAAAACAATACCCACTAACAGTTACTGACTGCAAGTGTTATCCCAGCAGACTCGTTCAGCAAGCCTGTGGTGTAAGTGCTGTTGTTAACTCTGTCTTGCAAAGCAGACACTGTTAAGTCATAGAAACTAAGGAACATGCCTGAGACAGTGAGTAGAGAGCCAGACCATAAATTTGTCCTTCCCATTCAAACCTCTGCTCTCCTGTGGTGTATGTTGCTCTTGGTTTTCTCCAGTCTTAACTATGTGCTGGTAGCTGGTGCCTGTTTTGCGTTTCTGGGGTGATGCCAAGCAAGCATCACCAATGATCCTAGCCTGTGATAACTGGGATACAAGTTTAAAGATCGAACACTATCCTTTTATCTACTCAGGACCAGAAGGGGGAACACACCAGCAAAGAATATAGGAGTTGAGTTCTGGGTGGCACCAATAGCCTCTTTGCCCAAAGCCATGTATTGGTTGTGAGAAACTACCATTCTGGGAAAACATTGAAGCTATCTTATAAGACATATGGATTTAAGATATTTGAAATTTTGGGTGCTCAGAGAAATGGATTCAGTCTGAGCAAATTATGCAGTAATTCTTGAGGGTTTTGACTTGAGGAAGTTATAGCTACATGTGCTATGCATGTTGATGCTGTTTTATACAGGTATGGGATCAGACTACATGCTGCACCGAGGGTATTAGAACTGCTGCTCGCATACAGTTGCTTATTTAATTGCTTTACAATTGCAAGGAGAGAGTTCTGGGAAAAAGACAAAACCCTGCTTATTGTACTGAAAACGATAAATTACCACCATGGATGATGCCTTGTGAACTCCACCGAGTCTCATCCCCTAGTTGTAGGCTTGCAATGTTTACATAGGATCAGAAATCATATTGTATTGCTCTGATTTTGTTCTCATAACATTAATCACAGGTTCCCAGTACATACCGTGTGTTCGCATCATATTATTTTCTCTTTTGGTGTAGATCTGAACCACATTCACCTTGTTTCCCCTCTTTGGTTGACACTGTGCTGAAGTGTGATAGATAGTTTTACAGTTCAGAGCCTGGGCAGAACGTCTTAAATGCTCTCGGTGGCCCGTGTCATTTCCTAAGAGAAATGGATACATTGATTAGCTGTTGAGAGTGTGAACAGATTAATTCAAGGGGAGTTTTCCTTTCATACACAGTGTCCTTTGTCTGTCCTCGGAGCTCATGGGTGTCCACGTTTTATTGAGCATAATAATTACCTGGAGGGAAGCAGCATTTTAATCCCTGGGAGATGTCCGTGCCCAGATTGAGCAGTCACATTTCTGCAGTGCCATGTCTATGCACTGGGTATCATTTTCCTCAAGGGCTTATTACACTGGAGTTTGCTAGATGTATTGTGAACAAGGATTTCAAGGCCTGTGATAACAATACAAATCCTTTAGGCTCCAAGCTTAGGGCAGATAACTTTGTAGCATTTATTAGTGTCCTAAAAGCTGATAATTGTGAACATTGCCTGTGTGACATTGGATTCAATTTTTCATTTGCTTGCTGCATTAAAAAAAAAAATGCTAAAACTGTCTGGATTACCTGTTTCCCATCTCCCTGCTGGAGGGAAGGAGGGAGGAATTGGGGATGTCGTTCTATTAGAAAGCTGCTTTTCCTGGGCCCCTGTTCCAGTTCTAGGCAGGCCAGCTTACTGAGCAGGTTTGTTTAATTACTCAGGTTGGAACTCCCTGTTCTAATGGACTGATGGCATCCTGGGCCTTTGTATTTTCTGCTGCAGGCACAACCCGATCTCCCAGAGAAGGAGAAGTGCCTGGCGTGGATTACAGCTTTCTGACTGTGAAAGAGTTCTTGGACCTCGAGCAGAGCGGGACCCTCTTGGAAGTCGGCACCTATGAAGGTGAGCTGCCCTGCTGCCCTGTGGCATCCCCGAGTGCCTGCAGTGGTCCAGGCAGAGTGTTTAGACTCTGGGGAGTCTAAAGAAGTAAGAAGAGACTAGTCTGCTTTAATGTGGTTTGTGCTAATAAGATATGGAAAGCCTTGAAAGATCTCTTTGCAAATCACTTTTCTCTTTTACCTTATGAACTTAAGGATATTAAGTTTTATGTTTTGATGTGGACACTTGTACTGCTTCACCGAACCATAGGTCATCACAATGTGACCTTATATTGTTGTTTTTATCTTGAAGAAATTCTACTTTTACCACTAGTTGGTTTTACCTGGAAGTGTATTTACACTGTTCATAAAGAAACACCATTGAGCAGCACCTTCCTATGGCAGACTGCTCCCTGCTTGGCTTGAATTCAATGCAATAAGCAATGTGGCTGATGACCAGAGCTCCTGATTGTTCTTTGAAGTCCATTTGAGTATCACATGCGTGCATGTGTGTACCTCTGTGTGTTCGTGTTTCTTCCTGTTGTGCACAGAGGACGGTGTGCATTGAATGCTTTGGGTGCCTTGTGCTTCTCTGTCTTGTTCTGTCGTAATAGATCCTTGCCATTCAGCAATAGAGAACTCCCTGTTTTCCTTTCTCAAGTCACTTCCTATGAATGTACCACATTTAGTTTTTTTCTCTCCATGTAAACATTTGGGTTATTTTAAAAACAATTTTTACGATTTTTTTTATTATTTAAAAATATTTATAATTTTTGCTCTTACAGAACACTACTATATTTAATAACATGGGCATTAGCTGTAGCTATAGTGTGAGTTTCTACAAATGAAAGTTCTATGTCAAAACCAAATAGGGGAAAAGTTACATTTCCTTACCTGTTTGAGGGTTGTATTATAATTTATCTGGCTAGTTCTCTATGTGTGGGTTTTTCATAGCTGATTTCTTAAGTGTTTTCTTTTTTAATTGACATTCAGGTCTGATATTTCATACATATGTGAGGATCAGATCAGGACACTTGACATACACTTGGAATCACAGGGCTGGGAATGCTGAAATGGAAGGTCATGAGTTTGATACAAGGCTGGGCTACAAGTGATATTCATCATTTAACACTGATCATTTGTGTTAGGGATATTCAGAGTCCTTTCTCCTGGTTGTTTTGAAATATGTAATTAATTAGTGACAGCCCTAGTTACTCTATTATTCGATAGAAAAATGGAAATTTTTCATCATAGCTAATTGTATCCATGTTCCTGCTAATCATCTTCTCTATCTTCCACACCCTTCCCAGCCTCAGTTGCTACTCTTCTCCTCTCTCCTTCTGTTACAGAGCTGTTGTGTCTTTCACATGCATGTAAGAACATGAGGTATTTGTCTTTCTGTGTCTGATGTTTTCATCTAGCCTAATGTCCTCCATGATCATCCATGTTGACCAACAATAAGTTTTTATTTTTATTTTTGAGGAGAGTCTCATGTAGTCCAGGCTGGCATGATACTCAGTATGTAGCTGAAGTTGACTTTGAACTTGGTATCTCAATGCCCCAGCCTCCCCAGTACCGAGGTAACAACTTTTACCACCACTTCTGTTTTATGAGGTGCTGGAGAATGAACCTAGGGCATCTGGCACACTCAGGTTGATGCCAAGCCATGACCATTGTGAACAATGATAAACATGGGAGTAATGATGTGTTTTACACTCTGACATATATGTGTGTGTGTGTGTGTGTGTGTGTGTGTGTGTGTGTGTGTGTGTGTATTATGTATATGTGTGTATATATTATGTATATGTATGTATATATTATGTATATGTATGTATGTATATTATGTATATTGTGGGGCGTTTACCCACCACCCCCACAGCTTCCCAGAGTTTTCTTGAGTGTGAGCAGCAGGAAATATTAGATAGAAGGATTTATTGCGGAGAATATCGCGGAGATAAACAGATAGAAAATAAAGGATAGCCTCGAGAGGGCCTGGAACCTTTTCCAACGGGCCCCGACTGTCTCTGCCCCAGGGTTTTTATAGAGACGCCAAGGGGGTGGAGCAAATGACCTCCTCCCCCAGCACAGCCAAGTGCAGACCATCTCAGACACCTGCACTCAGGCCCGTGGTCCTAATCATCCTCTATGTGGATCTGCTGGGTAAAGCCACGAGGAACCCGAGAACGGCCCCCCACAGGTCCCCCTTTCTTATTATATAAAAAAATAACTATTAGTGGCTTACAGCAATCTCCATAGCTGTTACACCTCCCAGTATGGGAGTAGAGGATGATAAAGATGGCATTTCTCTTTTGAATTAGGTCCAAGGTGACCACAGCAGTCTTAGCTGCCTCAAGGCCTTTCTAAACCAAAAATTCTTAAGGTGACTACAAACTTAAAGAATCTCTTAGCTTCATCATTACCATTAACAGGTTAACATAAATATTGCTATACATAGTCACAATTCTCCCAATTTTACAACTCAAAGCAAACTCTTAACAGAACCATTTGAATTAGCATATATGGTGCTATATATAGTTAACAATTTTCTCCGCTTTACAACTTTAACTCTTAATCATTTGAATTTTCCTGCTAACAGAACATAGGAAAAACTTCAATGTATATACAAACTTAAATATTTCCTTAACTCCACAAAACCAGGGTGCATTAATAGCAATAGGTTTCTGCAAACATAATTCAATCTCATAACTCCTCCTTTTCTTTATAATTTTTTAAACAAAGTCCCAAACCTAGTTAGAAAAAACCCAAACTTTTCCATTTAAACAGTTCTATTTTTAACCCAATTCCAGCAAACAGTTCCTAGGTCATTATTATAAGTAAACTCGAAATTGTCCCATTGCAATTAAATCTCTATTGTGCATTTCATTTCTTAAGTCCCAAAATTCAAATGATAAATTCTGGCACTAGCCTTCTAGTTATGACGAAATCCATAACCAAAATCTTTCTGTAGTTTTACCTCATTTTAAGTTCAAAAAGTTCAAAAAAGTAAATTCTGGTATCAAGCTTTCATTTCCAAATATGAAGAGACGTTTTACAACCAAAACTTTTTGCAGTTAATAATTTTAGTTCAAAACAAGCGTCTCTCCAATTTTTATTCTCAAGCCAGAGACCATTTTAGTCAAAGTAATATTTTAAGCTGCACCATTTTTGCTCTTAGCTCAGGTTTTTCTATGTTGCGTTGATTTTCCACGGATCTCAGCTGCGGATGCCTTGTGCTGGTTCTGGCATCCGCCATTCTTAGCTTCTTAGCAGCTTCTGGAGCTTTTGAAACCATTCAGACTGCCTACTTTGCAGTCTACTAGAACACTATCTTCTGTGTCTCAGATTCTTTCACCATATACATTAAGCATAGATTGATTCACACTCAATATTTACACTTTCACTAACTCACATAGAACATGTGCTTAAGCATAAACTCACACTCAACATTTACACATTTTTACAGACTCACATATAACATTAACATCTACTTATTTATACTCCTTAAGAAAACTATAGAACTACTTTAGCAAATATATTTCTTATTACTTCTTATGTACTTATATTCATTCCATCTTATTTAAACTTACATTTATAACCAGCATCTTACAAGCTTATTACTACATGTCTTAAGACTACCTTAGATACTTCTTACAAGCTTATAACTATAGATCTATTTTACAAACTTATATAGGGTTACAATTCGCATATATTTAACTTAGCAAACATCTAAAGATTTCTTAACACAGATCTAACAAAACAATTTATTACTTCTTATGTACTTATATTCATCTTTTCCTACTTCTTACTCTTAATTATCACCACTATCTCTATTAGAAAGATTCTCTTAACTAGACAGGAAGTACGTACATCATTTCTAAAGTTTAGAGTTTATAGTCAGCTTTGCTATAAAGTACTGGGATTTAGTGAGTGTTGTCGTTATAGAGTTGTAATACTTGTTGCTAGGGGACTGTAACCTTCCCAGGAGGAAGCCACACTCCAAAGTTGCCGAGTTCTCTCAGCCTTTCCGAACTGGCAGAGATGCACTGTCAATGGTAAATGGTTTTTAACTAGAGACTGTCCCTTCACCCAGATTCATAGTAGTTCCCCTAAGTGCTCCAATTCAGACAAACGTTTCTATTACAGCAGTACTTTTGGTTCGTTCTACCAAAAAACTTCACTTCACTGTGAGCGTGAAATTACCGTATTTAGCTCTTTGCCCAAAACTGCACAGCTATTAGGTGATATAAAGTACTTTTCTAAAGGAGTTAGTAAAGTCAAAAGCGGCACAGCTCCGAACTCTATTTCTTCGCTGTTTGCATTAACCAGTGAAAAAATCTCAGTAATACTAATTGAGCCACTTTCATTCTGGTTCCTTTATAGGAACGTCATTGGAGCTGACCCTTCCTTAGTTCCACGCTCCTTACCAGACGCTCCGGTAACCACCGAGCTTCATTCTCCTCTTGTGAAAAAACACAAACATGTCCTCGACCCCATATTAAAACAAGATCGGGACCCTTCCATAATCCCGAGCAGGGATCTTTCCATTTCGCATTACCCTCAGCTAAAGGACCAGGAAGATTGGAGTGAGTGAGCTCTAATATGGCCCACAAAGCATGGCAGCTTTCTTTTGTGGAATAGCGTCTTGGATTTGTTGAAACATTTTGACTTGATTGTTGTTAGTTCCAATTTTTCACCAAAACTGTTACTATTCAAAGGAGTCAAGAACATAGACGTTCTTTCGTGAAACATATCCTTCATTAGCTTACTTTGAGAAAAAGC
>CABHPQ010154930.1:7215-18923 GCA_902168405.1 Peromyscus aztecus
ACACACACACACACACACACACACACACACACACACACACACTTACACAAAAACCAAAATACAATAGCAACAACAACAACAACAACAAAACGAAGTAAAGAGTGTTTGTGGAAACTGAAGAAACCCTTGGTAGTTATCAGGTTTACACTCTTCTTTTCAATGTTTCTTGGGGAGGTGCCCAATCCATGTTCATGTACATAGAGTACTCGTACTTTTGGTCTTTTGGTGCAACATTATCAACTGAAAACATAAAAGTCAGGATTTGAATTTAGGTGTTGGATGTCAGTTTCTTTACTAATTCTTCATAGTACTGGAAGGTGCTATACATTTTACTGGAGAATAAAAGCAATCACCAATCTTACCAAAATATAAACCCTGAGAGCTACAGGAGTAACCAATCTGGCAAGACATTTCCAGTGGTGCAATAGTGATAAATCATCAGGGAAGTAACCTAACTTAAAGAACTTAAAGATTTAAGTTCTATACTATTTACTACAGCTGGACAGATCATAGTCCCTAGGGGGGAATCTACTATTGGTATTTTGCTAGATGGACATAGCATTAAGCTAACTCCCAATGACTTACCATCATTTTACCCGTAGATTAGTACATTTCTCAGACTTCATCAGAGAGCCTTCTATGTGTTGTAAATTCTATTTAACACCCACAACTGGTCACAGTGTAGAAAATAGGAAACTGCAGAACTCTCAGCATTAAATGGAACATACATATATATCATCCTTCTCTTCCAAAGATTAGGGATCATTATAGAAGAGGGATCAGGAAAAGTGTAAGAGCCAGAGATAGTGAATGACTACAAGTTAACAGTGTCTTCTAGATGAAGCAGAGCAGCAGCACATATCAACTCACATTGGTTATGACAGCAAGCACAAGACCCGTGTAAGCCCAAGCTAGATCAAATCTGAACATAGAGAGGGGAGTTAGGTATGAAGTTATACTCTTAGTAGCCCAACTATTCACAGTTATTGAATGCTGGGAGAGGAATAATCAGTTTTCTCTAAGATGTAGCCCTTGCTAAGTAAACCATGCTTCTGTGAAAGGCCATACATTCAAGACTATTTGGGCAACACAAAAATTACTTTTGATATATTTGCAACAAACAAACAAATTGGACACAAAACTGGGTGGGTGGATAATGGGGTCCATCAGGGAAGAGTTGGGGGAGGGCAGTGAATATGATCAAATCACATTGTATAAAATTCTCAAAGAACTTATAAAATTACAAAAAACTTTACTAGTTCCAGTAAAATAGTCTTTCTTGAAAATGGAATACTAAATTTAAGTATGTAATGAAAGCTAAGATTTGTATAACATTTACCTTAGTTTTTTTTTTTTTAAACAAAACTTCTTTTCTTGCATTTTCTTGAGGTCTTGTATTTTATTTTAGAGAGACCATGGATCTACACTTTTGCTCTGAGGCTAGCTTCATTGACATTTTGAAGGAGCTTAATACTTTCCCTTTTTTGGATGGAAGATGAAACGTGGACTGTAGCTGAAAGCCACAAAGCTGAGTATTTATTAAATACACTAATTTCTCTTTCATCTAGCAGCCCAAATGTTTCCAGCCATAATCTAATTTCCATTAAAAATTTTCCATGGATCAGGATGGTGGTTCCAAATCTAAAATGCTGAGGGAATCACTTAATGGCCAGTGGTGAGTTCCTATGAGCTCATCCCAGAATTGGTAATGAGTGTTTGGAGAAGACTCATGGGCAGGCTCCAAGCCTCCCCAAAATAACTCTGTGGGCTACACTAGGGGATGTGAGGCTGTGCTGCGAGGATGGGTAAGTTTTAGATGATCTCTCTCCCCCTGCCTCTCTCTGTGTGTATGTGTGTACACATACATGCATGGGTGCAGGCCGTTGTATGTACATGAATGAGAGTACACGGAGCCTAGAAGTCTATGCCAGGTGTCTTCCTTAATCACTGTCTACCTTATTTTCTGAGACAGGGTCTGTCACTTAATCCAATTGCACATGTACATACAAACTGGCAGGCCATCAAGCTTCACAGAACTGCCTGTCTCCATCTCACCAACTCTGAGTTTGCAGATGTATACATCACACTCAAGGTTTCAGGCAAGTGCTGGGGATCTGACCTTGGATTTTAATGTTTGCATAGTAAGCAATCTGTATAGAAAGCCATCACTTAAGGCTTTCTAGGTCACTTTAAAAAATTGTTTCTTTCTTTCTGTCTCTCTCTCTCTCATTCTCTCTCATTCTCTCTCTCTCTCTCTCTCTCTCTCTCTCTCTTTCTCTCTCTCTCTCTCTCTCTCGGTGTGTGTGTGTATGTGTGTGTGTGTGTATGTGAACAGTATGCATGCAGGAGCCCACAGAGGGCGTACTGGATACTGGATACTATATTGTTGTGAGCTGCTGTGTGAGTGCTGGAACCGAATCTAGGTCATTTTCAAGAGCAGGAAGAACTATTAATCACTGAGCCA
Organism: Peromyscus aztecus; assembly: GCA_902168405.1. Classification (NCBI taxonomy): domain Eukaryota; kingdom Metazoa; phylum Chordata; class Mammalia; order Rodentia; family Cricetidae; genus Peromyscus; species Peromyscus aztecus. The sequence goes on from CABHPQ010154930.1 coordinate 9,680, forward strand.
CCTCTTCAGCTCCCTGTTCCTCCTTTCTAGGTAACTTTTAAAGGAGTCTATTTAATTCATTTGTAAGAATTTGTTGCTATTAATATCAATGGTTTGAGCTCTCTGTCCCATTCTAGTATTCATGATGCTATAATTCTCATTCTAGTCACCAATCTAGCAAATAAATGGTATAATTTGTAAATTGGCAGGAAAAATAATTGGGAAAACTTAGCATGCATCTGTGCATCTATTCAACTTTAAATTAGTTTGAATACACTGTGATTAGGCTGGGGTGTTTGACAATAAATTTAAACAAGGATTTGTCTAATGTTAAGTCATAAAGTCAGAGTAAATTCTAAGCAAATAATTGTGATATATTATCATGAGTACCATGCCATCTGTTAATAAATATGGATAGCATCTGTAGGAATAACAGAAGAAAGAAGTTGATTAATGAATGGAATTATTAAGTTATTATAAAACTTATTATAATTATAGTTATGACTGTCACCACATGCATAACTGTCATAGTATTATATTCAGTATAATAACCTTGACATTTGTAATGATGATTTTGATAATAATAGAAAAAATGAGAAATAACATATGCTTGTGTTTTCCATTATTTTCAAGCATTGTGCAAGGCATATGAAGATATTATTTTATTGAATCACTCAAGCAACTTGATGTGGTCAATACTATTACTACTATTCCCCAAAGGAAGAATCTGATTCTAAATAAATTAAAACATACTCTGCTGAATGGGGTTGACAAGACACAGTGAAAGTTGGTTAAGAAAATTAGTCTCTGGAAAACGCTTAAAAGATCTAGCCTTTATCTCAGACACAACTGCTCATATACCCGACTTCCACAAGAGAGCCTAGTGAGACAGCATAAGACTTCAGTGTCAGGAATGAAACCTTTGGAACATTCTAAAGCCAGTAGGCCAGTAATCCTGTCACAATCACCATTCTTATTATGTACATTCATCTCTGCACCAGCAGCCTAAAGAAGAGTTTTCTAATGCAAGAAAGTTATTCAAAGTGACCCCGACATGTAAAGAAGAACCACATGCCTAGAGCTGTGCACTCTGAAAAGCTGGTTCCTTTTGAATAGAAAGAGCAAAGGCCAACTTTCTTCCACCTGCTTCCACTCTCCTTCTCTCTTCCTTTCTCCTTTAACCTTTGCTCCCTTCCCACCTTCCCTCCTCTTTTCTCCCTTTTCTTCTACTCTCCTCTCTTCCTGCTCCTCTCTCATTTCTCCTTCTTTCCCTCTCACCTCTTTTCCTCATCCTTCATTCTTTCATTTGTTTCTCTCTCCACCTTTAATGTTAATATTTACTTTCTGTTTCAATTTGATATATCATTCTCTTCTTGTATTTTGATTTTCCAAACCCATGAATACTCAATGAAAAACAGTGAATGAGCTTCAGTCTCATATATATTATACAAAGATTAAGCAGAAATTTATCACAGATCTATACATTGAAATTCAAAGTTAAAAAGTTTTAGAAGAGGCCCCAACTTGAACAAGGTATAAGGTGTTTTAGAAGAAAATTGATGAATAATATCTTCACTACCCAAGTAGAAAAATATCCTAGACATGATATAAAGGTTATGACTCACATAAGAAAAGAAATTGATAAATAATTTTCAATGTATGTATTCTACACAAGATATTATTATAAAATTGGAAAGGAAACCACAGACGGTGAGAAAATATTTGCAGTATATGGCTGACAAGATTTGTATCTAGAGAACAAAAGGGACCTTTATAACTTACAGATGAATAGTGCAGTAAAATTGCCAAGAAGAATTCACAGATAATTTAAAAAAGACAGCCCACATATTCAACAAGCTTCCAGAAATGTGCTCAGCATAATTAGGCATCATCAAAATGCAAACTAAAGCCAGTGAGATGTCCCAGAATCAGCATTCTGATGACTATAGTTACAGAGACAAACAAACTAATATTGCTAGTGGGAATATATAATACTTTGAAAGTTAGTTTGGCAACAAGACCCATCCAAGACAAGGAACAGAATGAGTATCCAGACAGCTAGGAGAGTAACAAAAGGAATATGTTCCAGAATCCTAGGAAGAAGAAGGTTTGAGCAATAACACTGACTTCTAGAGAAGTCATGTGGGGCAAAGTTGAAAAACTACACATGCAGCCTGGCAAGGAGGTTAGGGGTGAGTTTTTCAAGTGTAGCTTCAGTGTATATGGTGCGAAGACCCAAACAGAAAACTCTAAGAACTGATAACATGAGACATATCATATAGGTTTCTAGAGAACCTTCTCAGTGAAACTAGAGAAAGAGTGTGTGAATCTAAAAAGGACCTGGGTCTTAGAAAGAAGACAATACCCTGTCTAGTCTATATCACCATATTAATGACATGAAGGCACTCCGAATGGGGGGAGACATAGATGGGGGACATAGATGTAATGACATAATTCAGAAAGAGAAAAGGGACAGGATCTAGAACATGAGGTCTAATTTTTAGTGAAATAAAGAATATTCCTAACTAGTCAGGAGAAGGCTTGGTGGTTAGGAGCATTTGCTGGTCTTTCAGAGGATCCACGTTCAGTTCTTAGAACAAGTATTAGTCAGCTTACAACCTCCAATAACTCCAGCTCCAGTAGATCCAGTACCTTTTTCTAGCCTCTGTGGGCATCCATATATCTACTCACAGGCACAACATACACACATATATATAATAAAAAATATAAATAGATAAATAAACATTCCTTATACTCCATCAATAGGAGAGGAAGAAGAAATGGGCAAAGATAAAAATGTGCATGCGAGTTTCATAGCAGGGAGTTGAAGGGATTTTGAGCCAGATCTCCTTTATTTCCTGAGAGTCAAGGTCAAGTGAAGACTGAAGGAGAAGTGGAATCATGTGTTTGAGTGAAGAGAAGACAGGTTGATATGCATGGCCTGAGAAAAGAGGAAAATATCAACTATAAAAGCATAATGGGACTCTTGAGCATTGTTAGGGTTCCATTTAAATCTTGAAGACCATGAATTAAGAACTTTTCCAATCCAGAATGATTTTTGTTATTCTTCTGCTTCAAATACCTAACAATTGAAATACAAGGTTGAGAAGGTCACAAGCTCAGTTCATTCATATTTGCTGTTTTATACAGGACTTACAGTAAGATAATTATAATACAAGATATACAGGAAATGTAGAGAAGTGATCAGTGTGACCCTTGATGAAATCTTACCTGGATAATCAAGTGTGAGTAGGCTGCTCTGAGAAATGAGGAAATAGAGGAGTCTGCAAACTGGAACTGCAAACTGATTTATTGGAGTTAATTTAAGTGAGATAAAATGGCCAATGTAGAGAAAGGCAGAGAATCACAGGAGATTAAAAGGTCAAAAAAGATTAAAAAAAAAAGGACCATGGAAGGATTACCCAGTGCTGAAGTCACCAAAGATTTTATATATATTTGACAGGTAGAAGGGTAGTGTGCTGGTAAATTTTTGTCATCTTGACACATGTTAGGGACATCTTGGAAGAGAAAAACCTCAAATGAGAAGATGCTTCCATAAAATTGCCTTGTAGGCATTTTCATGTTTAATAATTGATGTGGAAGGGCCTATCTCACTGTGGACAGTGCCATCCCTGGGCAGGTGATCCTGAGTTTTATTTTTAAAAAGAAAGTTAAGGAAGCCATTGGAAGCAAGCCAGCAAGAAGTCCTCTTTCAGAGTTTCTGTTTCTGTTCCTGCCTCCAGGTTCCTGTCTTGAGTTCCTGTCCTGACTTCCCCTCATAATTGACTATATACTGTAAGGTGAAATAAACCCTTTCCTCCACGACTTTCTTTTGGTTAGTGTTTTATAGCAACATGAGAAAGTAAACTAGAACTGATGGATTTCTTTTAATTAATAAGGAGATGTTACCAGAACCAAAGGTCTTCAGATGATAATTAGTGCTAACAAGAACACAGAAAGTCACATCTATAGGATCCATAGGTAAATACCTGGAATAAGTGTAAACTATATGAGGACTGAGGAAATTTAATCAGACATCACTGTTACAGCAAGGATGACATACATTCCAATCCTTTCGTGACATAAGAAGGATAACCTTCACTACATGGGTGAGATGCTTCCTGGCTTTAGTGGGTGAGGTTCACGGAGGGTTTTCTTGCTCAAAGATACCGACCTTAATAAAACAACGACTTTGGAAATGAGAAGCCTTTCACATGAAAGCCTGGTTGGAGGGATGGTTGGGGAGCTCCTAGCATCCTCTGCCATTCTCATTGACCCTGTATCAACCTGAGCAAACAGTGAAGTAGTTTAGCTCCAGAGACACACTGACCTGAGCTGAATCAAGGTTCTGTTGGACACTGCCTGTGGGCTCTTCACTGAAACTTGGTTTCTTCTGGTATAAAATTAGGATTCTACTACTTTCTTTAGTGTTGTTCTAAGATGTCAACCAAGTTCATATTGAGGTTTATGATTATCAAACAAAATGTTGTAGCTATAAAGTAAATATATACTGCAGAATAATGCTCTTGTTATAATTGTAGGACTGTGTGATGCTGGCCCTCATAGAGAAAGCCCTGTGCTTAATTAGATAGCCTTTCAGCTAATCTGACTGTAAGGAAAGGTGAAATAGGATCATTTGCTAAATGGAAAAGATGAACTCTTTCCGTGAATGACACCTTTACTTTTCAGGATGAAATTTTACACAATGTAAAATCTCAAAGAGTCCAAGTATCAGAATCCTTCTGTTATTCTACAGTTGGTATCCAAATACACAATGATTTCTCTTTTCCTTTGTTAACAAGAGTGAAGTGTTTGGGAAGGAGAGCTTAGGGAGAGCACTGTAACCCCTTTTCATCTTGAGGGTATCCCAGTCCTGCTTGCCCAATCTGTTTCATTCTGATGAGAGTGTTGGGTTCTTACAACAGACAGCACTATGCAGATGAACAGGCACTGCTATGGTTTCCAAGCAGGAAACAAAGATGTTGTGGATTTGGAAACTTTCCTGAATGTTTGGATCTGATGAGAAGCTCTTTCTTTGCAGCAGCAGAATCTTCATGTAATGGAGAGTTAATTTCTTTTCCCTCTTGACATCCTTTATCTTCCCCAAAGGAAGTGACCTGCTTGATGGCCATAGTTCTTTTGTGGGAAGTATGGAAGATAGATTAAACCTATTAAAACACAGTTGCTTTACTGAACCTGACTCAACCCCTGCACATAACTGCCTGAAGCCTGGTCAATTCTCTTTATGATCATTCTACCTAGGGGCTACTTCGGTGTTTCTGAAAATACTCTTAGGCTCTGCTTTCATTTTACTTTGAATCCAGATAGTTTGTACTTTATCTTTTGTTGTTTACAACTTTTATATTTTTCTGGACCTCAAAGTTTTGACATAAATTTTACTTCACACTTTTGTAATTACTAGATATATTTCACTTGTAGGGAGTTAGGCGGAGGAACATATCAACATATCTATCTCTTCATCTTTTTTAATCTGTCTTATGAGTACATAGAAGTCCTAGCAGGCAAGACTCTGGGATCAGGGTGAATCATAAGACCACCACAATCTACATAATCATGATGAAGATGCTTCACTTCTTTGTGCCTCAGCTCTCATCTGGGAAGTGGGTATATACTCACTTGCTAGAGCTGGTGTAAAGATTAAAATAGTCCATAAACACAAAATGTCTAAAGTAGCACCTAGTGTGTCTTAAGAGCTATAGGCATCATTGTTATTTATTTAATGATGCTGTTCCCTACTAGGAGAATGCATCCCGGGGAGAGGAGTGGGGATGAATAAATCCTCCTGAGGCAGCTGAGATCTTCAAGACATGGATGCAGAGAGATGTCAGACATCCGTGGATGAGTCTCAGCTTTCTGAGGGTCAATAATTTGATTTACAATGTTTGCTCCCTAAGTTGAGCAAATGAGGACTGAGTGTAAGATGAAATAATCAAAATGGGCAGAAGCTGAGATCAGTGCTATAAAAATGTAGTGAGGTGGCTTGGAAACATTTCTAGCCTGCCCATCCTCAAATTTGAGAGTTGTTTCCATGGTGGCAATAGACATCTCTCCTCTGAATTCTTTTTTCCCATTGCTGTATTAAGTCGTGTGTGTGTGTGTGTGTGTGTGTGTGTGTGTGTGTGTGTGTGTGTGAAAGTACATAGATTTTTATAGACTCAAAGAAAAAGAGTTGTCTAAGTTTGTTCTTTAGGAACTAGAACAGAAGTACCCATTTAGAAACAGAATATTAAGAGCCAATAAGCTCTGGAAATTTGCAGAATGTTAGATTAGGATGCACAGTTTGATGAAGTGTTAAGTTCATTTTGCTGTGCTCTCAGATGCCAGGGGGACTCCAGCTAATATCTCAACCAATACCTATTATCTATATTTATAACCAACATATACAACCAAGTAGTTGTATAGTCCTTTGACCAGAAGTCTGAGAATCCAGGCCTATCACATCCTCTTGTGATATGTTATGGAGTGACAAGACAGAATTCTCACCTTATATTAAGGTGAGATTGGTAGGTAGTGGGGAAGTCAAGAAGAGATTTTCCACCATACTCTTTTATTTTGTACTTTTCCAGATGCAGAAGAATTCAGATTCTATGCTGGTAGAGATTGGTATACAACTATGCATGAGGCACTTGGAATAGATTACACTGGATCCGTGTGTATGAGTGTGTGTTTGTGTGTGTGTGTGTGTGTGTGTACATGCACACACACTTGTGTGTCTGCATGTGGAAGTTAAACAACAGCCTCAGATGTCATTTCTCAGCTGTCATCTACCTCTTTAAGAGCCTGGGTCTTTCAGTGGTTTGTACCTCAATAAGAAAGCTGTGCTGGCCAGCAAGTTCCAGAGAACAGTTTGTCTTTGTCTCCCTAATACTGCAGTTCCAAGCACACATCTCCACACCTAGCTATTTGAAACAATGGTTCTTTGATAATTTCATACACTATATTTTGATCATGTCCTCCCTTTGTCCTACCCTCCTACTTTTCCTGGACTCCTCTCCTCCGGCTCCCCACAAAACTTAGTCTTTTCATTTTATTTTATTTTGTTTATTTGATTTTTACCTTTTGGGAACTATTTGTTCAGTTCCATGCCTCATTTCTTAAATTGATTCTTTGGGAATTTCCCATCAGGCACCCTAATCCCACTCTTCACCCAGTCCTTCTGTATCTGCCCCTCCCTCTTGCAGTGTCTCCCCCCTCAAAGGAAAACTAAAAAGAATGAAAACAAGGTAAAAATAAACAATAATTTAAAAAAGGAAACACTTTCTTCCTTGTCTTTTCCACTTCTCCATCACTTCTTCATTCATCTTAGTGGTAATGGGAGCTGCTGTGTATCATGCAGTATACCCTTTTATCCAAACAGATTTACTTACACATGTTCATTGTGTAATGAGTTGTTGGTCAGGTTCAAGGCTTTGGTGCACCATCATTACTGGACCCCCACTGACATTCCTCTCAGATATCCTGCTGTTGCCCTAGTCATGGAGATCCTGCGGCTATGGTTCTTCAGGACCAGTCTCTTCACACACTCAAGCAGGTCATAGATGGAGTAGATGTTAGGGTGTGCCTACTCCAAGCCCTAGATCTGTGCCTGGGAGCAACTGAGCTGGTCAGTCCTAGCCACTGGGACCCCTCCTCTCAGATGACAGGCTGGGTCAGCTTTCCTGGCCAAGGTCATCACAGTCCATTATCCTGGTTCAGGGGCAACTCTCCTGGAAGTGGAGGGGCAGATCACTCTGGGCTGGCGAGGAGTCGGGCCAGCTCAGCAGGACTCTTATATTTGAACACATGGGTCAACACATGGTTTTCATGGGTCCCTGTGGTAATACCGGCTATGGACATTCACATAGATCTCAGCTGCTGCAAGACCATGGACCCATATGTGGTCATTGGCAGCAGCTTGGGACCAGATGTCACCATGGCCCCAGGTGGTAGTGCAGGCCTCTCAGATCCAGATGGGCCCAGCAGCAGCGTGGTCCCAGGCTCCAATCTGGCCCCATGTAGCTGTTCAGAATCCAGGCAGTTATGAGGCCCCCTATGGACACAGGAGCCATGGGACCTCAACACAAACTATTGCTGCGGCAGGGCCATAGACCCAGAAATGGCCCCCAGCCACAGCTCAGGCCTGCCCATCAATATGGCCCTGGGAGTCAGTTCAGACCATCACAATCTGCATGGTCCTTGTGGCAGCATAGCCCTTGGGCCCCAAGATGGCCTCAGGTGTCTGCGTATATCCTGGGCATCCTCACAGACTTCAGTGGTAATAGGAGCCATTGACATCGATGTAGACACTGGCTGCAGTAGGGCCACAGACCCAGAAATGGCCCCTGGCAGCAGCTTGTGCCTGGTTGACACCGTGGTCACTGGTAGCAGTGAAGGCCTCCCAGACATTCCCAGTACCAGTCATGCCACATCCTTTTGAGAGCTGCAGTATATCATGCAGTACATCCTTTTGTCCAAACAGCTTTACTTGCATCGTCCCCAACATGGTCATAGGTGGTAACACAGAACCCAGGCATCCATGTGGCCCTTGGTGGTGATACGGGTCTTGGATGACATCACAGACCATGGCTGCTGTAGGACCATAGGCATAGTCCTTAGAAGTAACCTACACCCAAATGCTACCATGGCCCTGGGTGGCAGCACAGATCATTATCACCACAGCTGCAGGGTGGCCCTCAGGCCTCAACATGGCCCCAGGTAGAGACCTAGAACCTGGGCATTCACACAGCCCCTGATGGTAAAAGGTGCCATGGTCATCGACACAGATACTGGCTGCAGTAGGGCTAGAGATGGTGCCTGGCCACAGATCAATTGTGGTGGTATTGTGTTCCCCAAAATATTGTGTACCTTAATAAACTTATCTGGGGTCAGAAACAGAACAGCCACAATATTAAACAAAGGTTAGGCAGTGGTAGCACACGCCTTTAATCCTAGCATTCCAGAGACAGAAATCCCTCTGGATCTTTATGAGTTCAAGGCCACATTGGAAGCGGCCAGGCATGGTGACACATGCTTTTAACCCCAGTAAACCAGCCTTTAGTCCCAGGGAGTGGTGGTAGAGAGCAGAAAGGTATATAAGGCGTGAAGAAACTCGAGGCATTTGGCCTGGGTAGGCATTTGGCCTGGAGAAGCATTTGGGCTGGTTAATCATTCAGGCTTCTAGCAGCAGTTCAGCTGAGAGCCATTCGGATATGAGGACACAGAGGCCTCCAGTCTGAGGAAACAAGACCAGCTGAGGATCCGGTGA
>CABHPQ010154932.1:0-42166 GCA_902168405.1 Peromyscus aztecus
AATGAAATCATACTAATTTTCTTCTTTATTTTGGAATACTATTCCTCCAAACAAGAATATTTAAGTGTAGCATCCATTTCTTTCCTGACAACATTACTTCTGGGATCTATTTCCCTTTCAGAACTCTGAATTCTATGGAAGACAATGGCACTAGTGAATTTCTTAGCAATGCACAGAATTTGAAAACAGATGTGAAGAAAGAATTTTGATCTGACCTTTTAGAATTTTTAGGATTTATTGTAAAACTACTGCTTAAATAAACCCGAAAACTCTGTTTCTGCAGTCAATACTTTGGTAGAATGGGGACAGCTAAGGAGAAAGAAGAGGAGAGAAGCTAAGGGAGAAATCAGGGAAAGGCAGGGTTAGTGAAGGGCTGGGAGGGGGTGGGGTGGCCTGCTAACTCAGCAAAGGCTGCATGCCACATCAGAGGTCAGGCAACATTTTTAATGCCACTCAAAAATGCTTCTCCATGTGTTTATTTAAAATCTGATTCCCAACTATGCTGATACTGTTTATCTTTGCAAATGAAGGTAAAAATATTTTCTTCAACACAGAAAACTTTTCATGGGATTTAAAAACTGGTTATGCATTCCTAAAATTTTCTATAACAGAAACATATTAATAACCTTTGAGATTCAAAAATAAGATGACATGGCCACATGCCCATAAGCCCAGCAAGAGTTCAAGGATAGCCTGGGCTACACAGCAAGTCCCAGGGCAGCATGAGTCACATAATGAGACTCAATCCCGCAAAAAGAAGGGCAATCTGGGAGGTGGCTCAGTTAGTTAAACACGTGCCTTGCAAGGATGAGGACCTGAGTTCCATCTCCAAGTGTGGTGGCAAGAGCTTTAAATTTTATTCTGAGGAGGCAGAGAGGCTTGCTGGCTGGACAGATTAGCCTACTTCCTGAGAGAAAAAGTGAGTGGTGCCTGAGGAAGGAAGCTGAGGTTGTCCTCTGGCTTCTACATTCATGGGCACATACATATACACCCCTTACATATACATGTACCCCCCCCACACACATATGTACCTGAACGCTCAAAAAAGAAAAAACCTCACAACAGAATAAGGGCTGAGGCTGTAGCTCAATTGTAGAACACTTGAGTCAACACACACAAGGCAATGGGTTCCAGTCTCAGTTCACAAAATAAATGAATGAGACAAATGGTTTGTTTCCTTCTTTAAAGGGAAAGGAAAAAGGAACAGAAACCTTTATTCAAATCTTTATTTACATAACTGTTTCTCACAAAACTTTAGTGACCACACACCTGCTCTCGTGTTCTCTAACTAGTGTGCCTGGAATGTGACGAAGGGCTTATTAAACAAACCGCTGAGGCTCGCTTCTAGAATCTGTTCCTCAGCAGGTCCCACACGGACCCGAGAGCTTCAGGTACTAACATGCATTCTAGAGATGCTGGTGCCCCTAGTCTGGATTCCACAGTTTGAGAACCACTGCCCAAGTACAATGACCCTCAGCCTGGGCAGTTTTCTTCCCCAGTGGACACAGAACTATGCTGACAGGAAACTTGGATTGTCAGCATGGTGGCATTTAAGTCGAAGCCCCCATCATGGAGTCACCCACCAATGTCACTGGTGCGGCTGTTGAGAAGTGTTCATGGGAACTCTCTCACAGAGCCACACTGCTTAACAAGAGCTTAAATAATGAGTAAAACAAGGGCTACTCATTCAGAAGGAAGCCTTCCCCTAAAGTGGGATGATGTCACAGACATTAAGTTAATTGGGTGGTGTCTCCAGCAGATATCTGCTGTCATCTTCCTCAGTGTCTCGTCTTCCCCACATTCACATACCCATTAAGCTTATAAAACACCACACAGACCAGACATGTACTCATCCCAGATGTAAATGAGGGCCTGCATATGGCAGGGGAGGGATGTGAAGCCACTTGAGATGGGAACACCTTTCTTCATCCTCTCAGGGGCTGGCATCATCGTGTCCAAAGTGGATAGTGTTCGGGAGACAGGTGCCACAGAATGATGGAGGCTGGCAAGACACTGATCTTCCCTTGTACAGTCAATACTTCTCTTTCCTATTGTTTTTAATGACAGAAGATCATTCTTGGCATCTCAGCCAGAGTCCAAGTAATACTGGGATGGATTCAAGGATTCCCTTCAACCTGCCTAAACTTTAGACAGATTTAGAATCTCTAGGGACCATGGCACAAAGATGCCAGCTCTCAGAGGAAAGGGGGAGCGTTTCCTTGTCAGGTGACGTCACTGTGCTGCTCCCCACCTCCTTTTACACCATGGTCCTGACATTAGCAAAGGTCCTTGGGCAGAGCTGTCTGCGGTAGGAACCAGAGCCATTCTTGGTGCTCTTTGCCCTCAGACCTGCACCATTCAATCTGTCTCCAAGTGTGGCAGATTCGCCCTTTAAAAGTCACTCTTCTACAAAGGACGGGCTGACTTTTCTGCTTCTACAGTGGTTCTTCTCAACATTATGTCTTTAGATTATAAAACAGCCTTCAGATGGCCTAGGAAGCTCTCTGCTCTCGTCTCTCTTCATAGGCATCCAGAGTGAGCCTTCTAAACACACATCAGCTTCTTCAATCTCACTCTGCATTTACTACTAACAGGTGGAAAGATCTCCTTGTCTCTAAGACCTGGAACTCACAGGGCACCGCTTCCCATTCCCATTCTGCCCCGCCTCCTTTCTTTTGTTCCATTTTTTTCACATCATGGGGCAGCCATCCTGAACTTTTCTGGGTTTCATGAAAGTGCCACATTTCCCCTAATACAGTGATTCCCTTCATACCTACATAATATGCACCTGCAGATTCACCCAACACAGAGGGGAAGATTCTGAAAAGGAATCACATCTGCACTGAGCATGTGCAGAGTTTCCTGTCTTGTCACCATTACCTAAAAACACATATGACAGCTATTTACATGATAGTAGCTAATTCAAACTTGTTACATCTAGAGGGTGAGTACAGGTTATATGCACACATTTATGTATACATTTAAGGAGCACCCACATATTTTGACATTCACCGTGTATGTGTGCGTGTGTCCTGAAACTAATGCCTATGAAGGCTGAGGGACAGCTGTACCGTCCTTTCACACAGGCTCTTTCCCCTGCCAGGAACCCTTGACTACTTGTCCCTGCCTTCTGCCCTACTTCCCACTATTTTAGGCTTCAGCTGAAATAGCACATCCCTTGGGAAGCCGTCCTTGACCTCCTAGCTCAGAGCTGGGTGCCCCACCCATGTGTTCTTTTGGCACCTTGTAAAACTCCAAATTGTAATTATCTTCTGTTGTAATCGTCTAGGTCCCCCAGAAGCTTGCAAAATGCTAAGAAGGCATGGTCCCTGTATCTGTTTATTCAATCAGAGCTTCTGTGCTGGACACTGTATCTGGCACCCAGTAAATACTGACTGTACTTCTTGGTGGGGAAAGTTCATAAGCTACGTTGTCCTGGGAAAGAATTTAATGAAGTTGGAGGGGAGATAAATTTTGAAGTTCCAAAAATATTTCTGGAGGTCTCTGAAGTCGGCTCATGCTTCTTGTATTTCCCATTAATACACTCACATTTGTGGGGTGAAATCATCATGAAGCAAAACTTTCCTTTTGACATTGAGAATAGAATTCCTTCTGTAGCCTTCCATACCTTTCACATTCGTTTTCTCTGTTGGACATTGTTCTCTAGCAAAGATTCATGGTGATCCAGAGTGGCTGGCCCTTGGGAATCACAGTGAGTACTGACATCAGTAGGGTTAGACTACATCATGCAAGGTCCAGGAAGTATGGACAGAGACAAAGATTTTGTTGTTAGCCCAGTGGAAAGCCTTTAAAGGTATAAACTGAGGTGGTGATGTCATTGTTCTGACTGCTTTGTGGAAGATGCATGGGAGGCTGGGCCAAGAATGGGAAGAGAGAAACTGGTTCTAGACCACTGGAATATCTGAGTGGGAAGAGGATGGTCTGACCACAGAGGGTAGAAGTGGAGGCCTAGCAGTAAGATGTGTTTGGGAAGTAGAATATGCAGTTACTGTGAGTTTGGATGGGGGGACTGTTAAGAAAGGAGGAAGGGGTCTGATGTACAGCATCGGGAGTAACAATACTTCTATTGGTTGAGGTGGGAAGACAAGTCCTATTCATGTCCTGGACTCAGCGAGGTCTCACCCCATTAGGAAGGATACCATGAACTGCAGCTTCCGACCTTTTGTCTTTCCTCTCAGCAATTTGAGAAATCCTTGCCTATTATTAACCCTTTCTGGGGCCTGTGCTGATTCCCTGAAGGCGAGAAGTCCCCCTTCTCATGCAGAAATGCCCAGGACAGAGCCTTAGGTAGACCTGATGCTTGGAGAGAGAATTAACTGCTGTTCACCTGCAGCTCATAGCCAGGAAGCTAAGAATACCTTGCTCCCCACTAACTGTTCCATCCTCCAGATCTTATCCCACTTGGACCTTCTCAGAGCCCATTACCCAAAGCCTTTCTCCAGCATTTTACAGAGGGGTGTTTAGCTTCTAGTGAATACTCTGTCATTATTGAGCATTATCCCTTTCACTTGACACACAATTGCTTTTCTTTCTCATTGCCAAGTATTATCTGAAAAATCCAACTACATTTCCTCATCTGTTCAGAAGGAATTGCGGGTAGGTTTCTTCTCACTGGAAACACTGAATTATTTTAAATATACTTCATTTTTCTGTAGCGTCATTCACACTGGAGTGAGAATGCTTTTTAAAAAAAGCCTTTAAGACATCATAATATCACCTTTCAATTCATTTTAAAAGTTCTTTTTTTAAAGCTTCAATCTGGTGCATATTTGGGGCTTGATGTGTATTATAAGTGCCCACACAAAGCTAGAACCCTGTCTGCAATGTTCTCAGCAGGAAAAAGGGAGCAGGATGGTGAAGAATGTCTGCAGAAGCAGGAACTAGGCCTTTTCTTTCCTTATTTTTCTTTTCCTGTTCTTTTTTCAACTCACAACCTTTAAAAACCACTCAGAACAGTTGATTTTCAGAGCTCATAGACTCTTCTAGCAATGAGCTAAGCATTCTGTTCCTTTTGCTATGACTTCTCCTGTTGGCAGATCTTCCCTTTCCTTGTCACTGCTGGCAAGTAAGGGAGATTTAGCAGGATGCAAGGCTCCGTCCCCGAACCCTGGACCCCCCCCCCCCCCCCCCCCGCAATCCAACCCAGACCTCTGTGTCAGTGGAGCCTTGGGTGTGCCCTTTGCACAGCAGTTCCGTGTGTGATGGTCAAGAGCACCACACTGGGGACACCCAGCTCCACTGAAGCTCTAGCCAAACTACAGGAGAATCCTGCCAAGCCCCGGTGTCCCAGCATCCACACACTTGTTCTCCACAGGGACGTCATAGGATTCCCAAATCCCTGTTCCTACATAACAGGTTTGCATCTACAAGAAATGCGTTTTCCAGAAAGTAGGCTATTCTTTTTTTTTTTTTTTTTTTTTTTTTTTTAAATCAGGGGTCTGCTTTCCTACCTCCCCTCCCTTCCAAACAAGGAAAGCTTTAGCCTTGGAAATTTAAGTTACTGTGGACCACACCTGACTACAGGTGCAGTCACTCCCACAGCCTGTTCGGCTCAGGTGAAACACCTTCAATCCAGGAACCTTTCATTGAAACACAGACTGTCACTAAAACCCAACATCTATTCCATTTTTTCCCCATAGATCTTGCAATCACTGAACACCCCTGAAAGTACATTACCAGGAATGATTACAGTTTTCTATCTTTAACCAAATTCAACATCTTATTTCAGAATGGGAAAATACCTTATTTTCTTTTTACACTTGTCCAAAGAATTTTAAAGATTAGAAAACATATCATTATAATCTGTATCCATTTATTGTAATTTCTCCTTTTGCTTCCTAATAAAAAGGTTGAAGTCCTAGAGTTTTATTTATTTATTTACTTGCCTCCTTTACTTCAAGATGCAAAGGAATCGGCTGACAGTACATTTGTGGAATCCTGCCCTTACTGAGGGCATGCCAGAATTTTGAGAGGCGGGCCACTGGGTGTCCATGCCCTTCAGATGTACACACTTTGCTTGACCCACTCACTAACTATAACACAACTGAGAGCATTACAGGGCAAGGTGGATGCTTACCTTGCTGTCCTCTGGGCTCTGAAGAGTTGCAGACATCTCCACACCCGGTCCAACCTCCGAGTTACACAGAATGGAGGCTTTGCAGGCCAGTGAGCTGCTGGGAGGCCAGAGTCACGTCCTGCACTTGTGTGGCCGAGCTCTTCCAGTTACACACTCTTGCAGTGCATCTCTAATGCCCGGGCTCACCAACACTGGGCTGGTGTCATGACCGTGAGGACTGTGCACGAGATGCTCCTCCCAGACAGCAAGCTCACAACCCCATGCTGCTCTCCAGGAGGGCCAGGGGTTCCTTGTCAGCCTCCTGGCCTGCTGCCGGAGGCCAGTATTGCAGCAGGCAGCCAGCAAAGCGTGTGGTAACCCAACCCCTTGTTGAAATGAGACTCCCAGCATCAGGAGGCTCCTGGGCAGCGAACACCTGACGCGCTACCTTATCCACAGCCACAGCACCATTAGAACGCTCACTCTCCTCCTGGCCCAGCATGGTAATAATCATAATTGCTGAGTGAAATGGCTCTCTCCACTAATTATGCTACTTGTAACCGGCCACGAGGGAAATAATAATTTGGCTTGAAACAAGTCTTTAGGTTCCTCATGTCTGGGAAGAGTCTTTGGGTTAAAAGTCACGAAGATATAAGACTGATAACTGTCAATGTAAATGCCAGGTGTTTGGCTTTTTAACTATTATTTTTTCTGAGAGAAAGCAATACTTTGAAAGTGGCCCCTGCTCCCTCCCGGTAGGGGAGCCTGGCAATGGTTTTAGTTTACTTGACTTCTGTCTTCAGCTAACATGTTTCTGCTGGTGTGCCAGATCTGGCAGCCGTCTGCATGCCAAGGCAGTGCCTCTCAAGGGAGTGTCCTATCATCCTGCTATGTGGTCTTCCGGTAGAGATCGCCACAGCTGCAGCTGAGCCATGGACATGGCTGCTAGTGAGTGACCTAAGCAGGAGCCGGCTGAGACAGGCTGAGCAGAGGCAGCACCAAGCCAGGATCTCAAAGGCACAGTGCCAGGGACTCAGCACCCTGGGATCTTTCAAAGGCACTGGCCTACTTCACACTCTCTCCTCTTTTCCATCTCTTCCTCCTTCTTTCTTTCCTTGTTTTAGGCAGACATTGTGACCTTTTCCCTCTTCTTCTTCCTTCCTTCTCATTGCCCTCCTCTTCCTTTCTCCTCCTAATTTCCTCCTCCTCCATTTTCTTGTTCTCCATTCCCATTCACATGCTGTACATAGTCCACTCTGTATCTTACTGTCAACCTTTCTGAAGTGCTTAGTTTCCAATCACCCAACTTTGTTAATTTTCCTCCTCTTCCTCCTTCCCACTTCCCTTTTTGTTTTTGGAAGACAGCAATGCTGATGTTCTGGCCAGATCTTTCTAGAAAGTGTTTCTCACATCTCTTCTATGACCTTAGCCTCAGTTGCTTCCTACTAGGTCAAGGTAGTACTTTACTCTTCCACCTAATCCATATGACCCTGCACTCAACAGGTGCAACTCGACAGCCCCCGGGCCCCTGCATCCGCTCACGTGCACCCTAACATCTTGACCAGAGGGGCAGTGACACCCCTAAAACATACTTTACTGACTCACAAGTCAGAACTCTTGCTCCCTGCTCACTTCTTTTCTTGAAAGGTTGAACATACCTCTCCAACCCTCATCCTTACTGGCACGGGCAAAGCTGTTGCTTCCCTGCTCCAGTTACAAACATGTCTTTCTATCCATCTCCCCAAATAGGCTAAGAGTTCCTGGGGCAAAGGTGTTGCTGACTCACCCACCCAGCAGTTGCACAATAAACGGGTGCCAGATGAACTTTGCTTCTTTGAGTTTTACCAGTATGAAGAGGCAGCATGGAGTGGTCCAATAAGCCTGAGTACATGGAGTTTCTGCAGCTTGAGCAAGTTGTTTAATTTCCTGGTCTTGGTTTCTCTATCTAAAGAGCAGAAATAATATTGCCTATCTCTAGGGGATTCATGGGGGACTTAATGAGTTGCTTTGTGTAATGCGGTGACATCATCACACACAGCAACAACACTACTGGAAAACAGAGACTCCTGCTATATGAGTGTTGAAAAAAATGGAAGTGATTCTGGTATCTAATGGCTGCCTCTGTTGTCCTTGAGGGAGAAGGTTCTAGGCACTATTTGGAATGGCTTGATTTAAATGAGTATATCCTTTATTAGAATGTGTGTGACTTAATACTCTAGTTGGAAAGAGAGATGCTAATGCCACATATGAAACTAAATTCCATAGGAGAGCCAAGCATGGGTTCAGTTATATTAAGGGGTATTGTACATACTCGGTTGGTGAGTCTGGAAAGCATACGGTTTAAAAAATAACCTAGCTAAGAGATTGCAATTCTTACATTACCATAGATAGGAAAGTACACATTGGTTACTGTTTAATAGGCAATGTGTTTGCCTTCCAGAAAGGATGTTTGAAAGAAACCTAACACCATGCAATTTAACCTCAAAGAAGTTAAAATTCAGCAGTTAGCAGCAGTAAGGGGCATTCTAGATTCCTTTTGCCTGTAGATCAACCCTAAAAGGAGATTCTCTAGGGTGAGCAGCCCTCCATGACCAACCCTGCAATGTGAACATTTCTGCATCATTTGGGCATGCTCTCCTGTAGGGCCCCAGACTCCAGCTGCCTTAGCCAACGTGGAAAAGCCCCATGGAGATTCAGTTGGCAAGGCAGCTGACTCCGCTGATAGCTTTCCTCTTCCCTGTAAAACCAGCAGCTAGAACTTCTCCAGAAAGGCCTCCTTGCTGGATCACACAGCAGATCTATTTCTAGCTTTTTGGGAAACCTGCATACTGATTTTCCTAATGGCTGCACCAGTTTCCCATCGATAGTGAATACGTGGTTCCCCTTCCCCACATACACAGTAGCATTTTCTTTGTGTGTGTGTGTGTGGGTGGGTGGGTGGTCATTTGCTTTCTTGATCTTATCTATTCTGACTGGGGTAAGATAAAATTTCAAAGTAGTTTCAATTTGCACTTCCTTGACAGCTAAGGATGCTGAGCATTTAAAAAATATTTCTCAGCCCTTTGTATTTTTTCTTTCAAGAACTCTCTGTTTAGTTGCAGACTCTATTTTTAAATTGGGGTGTTTTTCTTGGTGCTTAGTTTCTTAGGCTCTTCACATATTCTAGACATTAACCCTCTGACAGATATGTTACTTGTAAAGGTCCCCCCACCCCATTCTGTAGGCTGCTTCTTCATTGAATGATGGTATCCTTAAAAGAATCTATTTAATTTCATGAAGTCCCATTTGTCAATTGTTGATCTTCATAAAGCGATCAACAGTCTTAGCCAGCTGTGAACTCTGAAAGCTATAATAATGACTGACCTGGCATGATATGGCCACTAATGCAACATTTGCACAAATGTTATGGGAATAACCAACCATGTTTTCCTGATTGTATTTAAAATCTGAGTCACAAGACAGAACTCATGCCTGGCACCATAAACTGGGCCGAACTCCCATGGCTGGCTAGAGGGAGAGACCTAATACTATTATTCTGGTAAACCAACATCACAATAAATTGCCACATAAGTTCTTATCTTCATGCCCATAGATCAGTGCATCTCTTAGTCCTCATCAGAAAAGCTTCTTTTTGCAGTAGGATTATCAAGTAGTACAGAAACCCATAACTGATTAACACACAAAGAATAAGAGACTTGGAGCGCTCAGCTCTAAACAGGACGTTTGTACCACACCTTCTATCTCCAAGTCTCAGGGATCATTGCAGAAGACAGTGCTCAGAGAGACTGTGGGAGCCAGAGGCAGTGGATGTCTGCAACAAAACAGTGTTTGCTGGACATCACAGTGCTGTTTTGTACACATGAACTGATAGGGTTGTGACTGTGTGCACAAGATCAAGCCAGACAAAATCTCAGCATGGGTAGGGAAGGGACTTATGAAGTCCCCCCGCCATGTGAGAAGCTATTGGCAATTGATGACTTCTGAGGGATGAAGAGTCAGATATCTTCAGGAATTGAGCCCGAGAGGCTATCCATGTTCTACTAGATTGTCCTGTGCTGTGGGATGTTCTGTATGGCAAATGTGTTGCTAATAAAACACTGATTGGCCTGTGGCTAGGCAGGAAGTATAGGCGGGACTAACAGAGAGAATGAAAAGAACAGGAAGGTGGAGGGAGTCTCTGCCAGCCACCACCAGGACAAGCAGCATGTAAAGATGCCGGTAAGCCACGAGCCACGTGGCAAGGTATAAATTTATAGAAATGGATTAATTTAAGATATAAGGACAGTTAGCAAGAAGCCTGCCACGGCCATACAGTTTGTAAGCAATATAAGTCTCTGTGTTTACTTGGTTGAGTCTGAGCGGCTGTGGGACTGGCAGGTGAAAGAGATTTATCCTGACGGTGGGCCAGGCAGGAAAACTCTAGCTACAGTCCTGTGCCCATGCAATACAGGTGGAACTAAATGTACTTAGTGGGTTAAAAAGAGACACAAGAAGCTGGGAGGGGAAAGTGGTGGTGGGGATAGGGAAAGAATTGAGGGAAGGGAATGGAGAATAGGTTTGATCAAAGAACATTGTATCCATCCATAAAATTATCAGACAATAAAAAAACTAAAAATCAGAAAGATCTTTTCACCCACTATAGGGGCTTTTGCAACTGGTCTCAAAGGCTTCCAACCAATGTATCTCTAAGCATTTGCTGTCCTGGTGACACTGCTGTGCAGCTTCCTGTCTCCCTCACAGAGCTAAAAGCAAAGCTCCTCAGTGCTTCAGAGCACTTCACATCTCTAGGACTCAGAAGGTGCTCATTCAGCGTTCAGTGGACAATCTGTGTAGGCACAGATGGCTGCGTCTGTACGTACCCTGGCTGTGAGGCCCCGGTGGGAGGAACACTAGTGCTTCCCTCCACATGTTATCAGGACCATAAGCTGGAGATGACGAGCATGAGGCATGTCCACCTTTGATAAGACTGAAAGGACTGGCACTAGACATCATGTGTCTCAGGGAGGAGACATACAGGATGCCTCGAAAGGCTCAATCACTATTGCACGTGCAGTACAGTAGCTCAATCACTATTGCATGTGCAGTGCAGTAGCTCAATCACTATTGCATGTGCAGTGCAGTAGCTCAATCACTATTGCATGTGCAGTGCAGTAGCTCAATCACTATTGCATGTGCAGTACAGTAGCTCAATCACTATTGCATGTGCAGTACAGTAGCTCAATCACTATTGCATGTGCAGTACAGTAGCTCAGTCACTATTGCATGTGCAGTACAGTAGCTCAAGCTAACAATTAGAAGATGCTTTGTGAACCATAGGTACGACTGACATAGTTT
This sequence comes from Peromyscus aztecus, assembly GCA_902168405.1. NCBI lineage: Eukaryota > Metazoa > Chordata > Mammalia > Rodentia > Cricetidae > Peromyscus > Peromyscus aztecus. The sequence goes on from CABHPQ010154932.1 coordinate 11,411, forward strand.
AGGTGAAAATGTCAAGAAAATGCACTTTAAAGTGACAATGGGCTACTACTGTCATCCATCATAACGATGAATTAAGAAGAATGGCACTACCCAGTGCTGGAGAGGAGGGGAGGCCACGCAGAACTCTCACACACGACTGGTAGAAGTGGAACTTGGAAAAAGCTACTTTGTTTAGAAAGGAAACTGTCAATCAGGCAAAGAGGAAGCTTACAGAAAGGGAGAAAGTATTTATCAGTTATACATCTGGCAGAAGATTAATATCTAGAATGTACAAAGAACTCAAAAAACAAAACATCAAGAAAATAAACAACCCAATCAAAAAATGGGCTTTGGAGATGAATAGAGAATTCTCTAAACAAGAACTACTGATGGCTAATAAACACTTTAGAAAGAATTTAATATCATTAGCCATGATAAAAATGTAAATTACAACTACTTTGAGATCCCATTTAACTCCAGTTAGAATGGCTATTATCAAAACATGAAATGGCAGCCGACACAGGTGAGGTTGTTGGGGAAGGGGAGTCTTTATTCACTGTTGGTGGGAATACAGACTGGTGTAGCCACTCTGGAAATCAGTGTAGAGGTTCCTCAAAGGTTAGAAAATAGATGTAGCTTATGATCCAGCTATATAGTCCCTGCTGGACACACACCCAAAGGACTATATACCCTACTGTGGAGACGCTTTCTCATTCATGTTTATTGCCACTTGATTCACAACAGCTAGGAAATGGAATCAGCCTAGATGTCCATCAAACAGATGAGCAATAATGAAAATGTGGTAAATCTATGAAGTGCAAAAAATGAAAGTGAAAAAAGTGAAAAACTGAAACTTTCAGATCAATGGAGAGAATTGGAAAAAATTATACTGAGCGTGGTAACTGAGATCCAGAAAGACAAATGCTAAATGTTCTTTCTCATATGTGGATCCTGGCTTTGAAAGTTTGGCATTTTTAACTTGGGAGTTCCTATGGAGCACAAGAAGCTAGGAAAGGGTGACAGGTGAGAGGAGGTGCCACAGGGAGGGGAGATAGTTGAACAGAGGTGATAGTAGAGAGGTAAAATACTGAGGGTGAAAAGTTCAAACAGGGATGGGGCTTGGGGATAGCGAGATGAGGGGGTAGGGAGAGAGGGGCACCTCAAATGAAGGATGTGTGGAAGGCACATATGGAAACATGCTACTCTTTAAGCTAACTAACATACATCTGTCAACAGAAATTGAGTTAGAGGGAGATCTCCTGCATGGCTTGTTGATGCTGCTCCCAGAAGCCACTGTTTATTAAACAAAAGCCCCAGCACCAGGTGTGAGGCACCTCCACTGTGGGCCAGAGAGGCCCCACAAGCCCTCAAAACAATTCAGGTTCTTGCCATTCCTCTTGGTTGCCCACAAGAACCAGATGATAAGACTCAGTTACTGAAGATACCACATGCATTGGTTGCAAGATATAGAGAAATCAATCTGGAACTGAGCCTAAGATTCCTCCCTGCTGGCTGGCTTCCACAGTGCTGGAATGTGCTGTGCAGGCTACTGAGGAGAAAAAGGTATCAGTGACCCAGCTATAAACTAAGAACCTGCCAGGTAAGATGTGTGCACTGGTGTATAGTAGCATGGGAGATATGGGGGTAACCAACTACTGTTGGGTTGCATTTAAGAGCTGCTCCATAGGAAAGAATACATTTCTAGTACTGTAAGCATTTTCAAAGAACCATTTCTGGGGAGATCATAGAGCCTAGGAGGGAAGGAACCTACTAACATTGTATAGCTAATTGATGTAGCATCAAATTGCCTTCTAAATATTTATATTTGTGCCCAGAGACAAATGCTATACTCAGCCTCAATCAGAGGCAATGAATGGCAGCAAATGCAGAAACTCATGACTGCTTATGATGCTGAAAATAAGTGACAGTTGAGTACCTGGCCCTAAATAGAACATTTGTACCGCCCCCTCTAAGGCTCAGAGCACTCTGCAGAAGTAGACAGAATTAAAGAGTCAGAAGAAAGAGAAGAAAAGGGGATGCAAAACTGCTATCATTCAGGGCATGATACAGCCATTGAAAACATGATCTCACAGCAGCAGAGGTTGCCTGAACTGAGCCTGCAGAAGGCTAAACCTGTCAGCAGTCAATCATAGACTGGGGAGGGACTCATGTGGCCTGCCTGGACTGAGCCTGGTCAGCAGTCAATCATAGACTGGGGAGGGACTCACTCATGTGGTCCTACCCCTGATGAATTACTGGCTACTGGTCGACTGTAGGAGAGGAGCAGTTGTTGCTCCTTGGTTATATGAACAATGGTGAGCCCACCATCTCCATTGGAAAGTTCCAAAGCTGTGGCCAGAGATGGCCTTGGATAAAACCAGTAAGTCACAGAAGAAAACAAAAAGTAGAAAAGAGAAGAGGATGGAGATGGGCAACATATAAAAGAAGGTGATGGGGTTAGGGTAATCAGAATGGATAATATACATACATGAAATTGCCAAAGAACAATGTTAATCAATAAAAAAAGTTGTGAATACAGTTAAACATGTACCTACCTATGACACAGCAAACCTAATTCTGGGTATATTAGTCAGTGACACATATGACCCCTCACAGCTCCAAACTGTGAGTATCACAATTTTCTATTATTCAGCAAGACCATGAGTAAACAAAATTGCTGTATATTCATGTAACCAAGACTACCCATCAATAAAAAAGGATGAAATACTCATATTCCAATGACGTTATGCTGAACAATGAACATCAAGTATGGAAGAGTATATTTTATCCAATATCAAAGTTCTGGAACAGTGCAAATGAGGGAAACTGACTTAGTCAGTGTTGATGAGAATTAATTTAGTGGGATCCTGTCTCAAAGTAAAAAGCAAGAAGAGGGCTGGGGTTAGGATTAGGGTTAGAGGATAGACCAGGCCCTGGATTCAATCCATAGCACTATAAAACCCAAAGCAAAACACAGCTCACCCAGAATCTAGGGGAGCAGAAAGCACAAAACCCCCATTAATCATGTAACCCTGAGATACAGATTGCATACGACATCTGACACAAGAAAAGCAGCCATTGTTGAATGCCACAGCCCCCCGGCATGGCTGTTGGAAAGGGTTTTCTATAGAGTAAACTGTTGTGTTCCAACAGCTGAGGGCAAGGACACCTCCACCCAGGCAGTCATATCTGCATCCCAACTCCCCTTCCGGTACAGATGAAGGTTTGGCTGAGTTCTCTAATGTAGGGCCCTCTCTTTGTCACATGCCTTAGGTGACAGTCTTTGAAAGCTGTCACAAAACATAGATCTTGAAGACAAGCACACCAGAAGAGGGACAGTAAAATGTTTCTGGAAGCATTACAGAAGGTACGATGGCAGTCACTAGGTGAGGACAAGAAATGCCACAGAAGATCAGAAACCACAAATCCTGAAGCTTGACTGTTTGCCACATCTGTCCACCCCAGAGGGAAGAGACCCAGAAAGAAGAACACTCTCCCATCCAAGCAGGGCTATGGCTGTGAACTAGGCTCCATTCGCCTACACCACACAAAGACCTGGAGAACTCCCCTTCCTTCTTCGGTGTTTCTCAACAGATGCTACAGAATTGGAGGGACAAATCCTTGGGTCTGGGACTGCACATGATACAGAACATCCAACGGCCACTAGCACACCTCACTGTGACACTAATGCAATGCCTGGAACCATTACCAAGGTGAGAACTGCCACAAAGGCTTTGATAAAACACTTTGTGAGTATTTTCTGTAATCCAATCTATACTGAAATAGAATTCAGCATCAGTGTTCTAATCAGAGTTTGTAGCAGTGAATTTTAACTGTAAATATCAGTGTCAAATAAAATAGTGACATATTCATTTTAAACAGGTGTAATTGCATTTAAAAATGGAGATATCCACTGTCTTTAGAAGCTACTTGCCCCTTACCTGTCCGGCCTGACCAACAGTTGACTTTGCAACAGTGGATACGAGGTCAGTGCTACAGGTGGACTGGGTGGCTAGTTCCTTGTTTTCTTTCTCCAGGTCTCAGCAAGTGGATTATGAAAGCAGGATGGCAGTCACTAGGTAAGGACAAGAGCCATGTCATCTGTGTGTACCCTTGTCCTGTGTTCCTCCCCTCCCCCACTCTCTATGAGTAAAGAGCTATAGGTATAGCTTCTGGAAAATGGAGTGGGGCAGGGGTGGTACTTAGTGGCAGAAAAGAGGCCATTTCTGGTATGTTTGGAACTATATGCCAAAGCAAGTGACCCTTCCCTTCCCAGGCAATGACCCTGGTCCCCATCTCACTGGACAGGCTTAAGAACCAGGGTACCTCTATAGTGACCTACCATCATGTCCGTGGAGATACTATCCCTTCCTAACCCTTCCAGAGGAAGCCTAACAGCAGCTTCTCTCTCGAGTTCTAAAAGTCCTAGGTGGGAATCTCAAAAAGAATAGGAAGAGATGAGTTTGGCAGATAGGTCTATGGTTAGTAATTTAAAATTGTAAAGTATTTCTTGCATTTAGCATTTGCTTTTTCAAAATGACATTTATTTTCATGTATAAGAAAATACAAATTTTCTTGTTAGATAATTTATGTAAATCTAAACAGTCAACTTGTTTTTTTAATGTGAGGCTGGCAATAGAATTATGGCAGTTTGAGATGATTTCAGCCTAAGATGGTCTTCCAGGACTCTGTAAGTCTCCCTCCCAGCCAGATCTATGTGAAATTGTATGGTCCCAGGACTTTCCATCTCCAGGAAGAAGGTCCACAGTTTTTTTTTAATCATTTTTTTTAAAAGAACTTGACCCCAAATGTGAGGAACAACTGTTATGAAGTCTGAGTTGTTCAGTCAGTAGCCACAAACCAGCCATGTTCAGAGTGAGATATGTTCCAAGTGTGATATGTATCTGATTTCAATGACCTGTGAGGTGTCTCATGAATGCATCTCACAGCAGCTACCTTTTATAATGGTATTTTGGATACTGAGTTATATAAAAATGCATGTGTGCGGGTGTGTGTGTGTGTGTGTGTGTGTGTGTGTGTGTGTGTGAGAGAGAGAGAGAGAGAGAGAGAGAGAGAGAGAGAGAGAGAGAGAGAGAGAACTGTATACCTGTGTGGTATATGTACCTATGTGTGCATGCAGAGTCCTGAAGAGGATTTCTGTGCGTCCTTCTCTATCGTCCCCATCCCCTGGAGACAGGACCCCTCCGGACAGAACCTGGAGCTAGCTTGGCAGCCAGCCAGCCCCAGCAGTTCTTCTGTTTCTGCCCCCAACAGTGCTGGGGTTACAGGCCTGCATGACCACACCTAGACTTTCACATGGATCTGGACTCGGCTCTTTACGCTTGTGCAGCACAAGCTTTTACTCAGGGTCGTCTTTGTGGCCTCAGAACTACAGTGCCAACGTCAACTTTACTCCATCTTTTTCTTTTTTAATGCAGTCACGGAAAATTCAATAGTACATATGTGGCAAATTTGTGGCATTACATATTTAGCAGACAATACTGGATTACAGCATATGGTTAAGAAAAATCAATCTCAGAAGTCCATAGAGATACAATCCACAACATACACAAAGCATGGTTATTACAGCAGGAAGTCCATAGACATACAATTCACAACATACACAAAGCATGGTTATTACAGCAGGAAGGCAGAGATGAATGTGAAAACCACTGTTGACAAAACTGACTTGGGAGACACAGTGATGTAGGAATCCATCTCACTGTACATCCTTAATCACTTAGCCAGGAGAGTGAGCCAGAGAGAGACCCTTAACGCTCAGTCTAAGGTAGAAAACGTAGTGTTTTTAAGGCCCCTCAGAAAAGTGGTACAGAGTTGAATAGCTTTATCTTTTCTTTTCTGACTCTAATGTACATCTACCGAACAAGAAAGTGTGTGTTTGTTGGGCTTGTTTGGGTCAGGTTCCGCTTCTAAGCCTGTTGAAAGTCTAGGCTCCTCCTGCACCTCTGGCCACCACCTCTTGACATTAGCTCTCTAGCTCTGGGGCATGGCAATCTTCCTTCAGCTCTTTATTTTGAGCTGAGAGCTAGTGGCTGTAGGGGACAGTTGCCTGGGAACCTAGGATTATGACTGTGGACATTTTTTCTCTTCTATCATTATTATCAAAGTTCTGAGTCAGAACATTCCAGTGAAGTCATTCTTGCCAGAGGAGTTGGTGTCTCCTGTGGCTGAACGGCATGTGAGCTTAGCCTGAAGCTCATTTTATTACACAGCCCTGTGCCTAATCTTCCTGAGAAAAGATCAAAGCCTTTAGCAACATCTCTCACTCCTCTCCTTCTGCCCTCTGCAACAGAAACCCTGAGTGTATTAAACAGTGAGTTTCAGGCTGGCCCTGGGACAGCAGCCATGAGTGAAGTACCTACCCCAAGTGCTGCATTCTCCTTCCCTGTTACCTATACGCTCCACAGTTTACTCTCCCTGAGGTTTTAAGAGCAGGCTCACTGGCGTCCAGGTTTCCATAAAATGACATCATCAGAGCAGCTTTAGGTGCCCCACAGACAATGTTACCATGACAGCTTCCTCTGTGGCTCCAGCCAACTTCAGCTCCTAATCATACGTTCCAGATGTTTTTTCTCTCTACTGAGGACTGGCATCTCTATCCCTTAAAATGCCAGCCCCTCCACACTCCAAGCCAGACAGGGGCCGTGCACATGGTAGGCTCTTCTCTGAAGATTGTGCAGAAGCACCAGCACCAGCTAGATGGGGCAGGGGCATGGAGTGCTGACTCAGGCTGCCCTAACTTGACAGTGCATAAAACATCCCTGGGGATCTGGTTAGAGTGTAGCTTCTAAGTCACCGGATAGCAAGGGCTGGGGCAGTCTACAGCTCTGTCAAGTCAGGCCACTCAGCACACTTGAGTAGAAACGGAGAGCACCGCAGAGTCCCCAGCTCTGGTGTCCAAAAATACTAATAGCCACTGTGTGCAGGAGCAGATTCCTTTGAGGATGAAGCCTTGGAAATGCATCTAAACAGGAGGGTTCCGAAATGAAGCCTCAGAGTCGATACCCAACTAGCTTACCACGTTGTCGTCTTGCGGCTTACCATCTCCCACTTCTCTCAAACGCACATAGCTGCGTTCTTCCCTGTGTCTGAACAAACGGGGCCCTGCTACACCTCAGCCGGGCCTCGGGTAGCACTGGGTGGAAAAGGATCTTAAGTTGATTCTGTGACTTAGTTCGCAAAGCAGCTATTTTGAATGGACAGGTTTTGCTCAATAAATATTTTCCATTCCATTTATTTGCTCTGTAACTATTCATGCCACTGTGTAAGGTTTGCTTAAAGTAGGATGTGTTGCTGTCAATTCATGGCTGCTAAGTAGAAATAACCATATTCATGGCAAAACCAAAAAGCTTACAGGTCATTCCATTCCCCCACCTGTCTTTCAATTGCAAGCTGGTATGTCTGCTGCTGTGTGTTTGATGTGAGTGTTCAGCTCCTTGTAAATGTGTCATCTAGTTTGATCGGCACTGATTAGAAGTCAAAATGACCCTTTTCTGTATTAGGTGGATATTGCTATGTGCATACTGTACACCTAACGCCACGGCAGTCATTGTCAGTGGGCCATGAGAGGTGAGAAGATGAAGGGAAAGAGGGAGCGCCTGACGATATTTACAACAGAATCAAACCACACTAGAAATCCCTACAACATACGGCGAAGAGCTGCCAACATAGACCTCAGCCTGCTGACTGCTGACAAGGCATCTGCCAAATTAAATGCTTCCCTCAAGGGACGCAGGTGACCGGTCCTCCCTCGGCTAACAGTTAACAGTTCTACCAGACCAGGGAACTGTCTAACTGTTGGTTTAGACTATCTACATATTGCCACCCTTGCTGGCTGTCCCTCCTTGGGTAATTTTGACTTTGAGGTGATTGTACAGTGTCAAGGCCTAAAGTAGAAGTGACAAATTTTGAGGCACGTGTTAATAAGCCATAACACACAACAGTTGGCAGGGAAAGCACATGCTGCATACAATAATAACAGCAACAGGGAAGCCATGAAACTGCTGCTGTTAGCAGTTCCGACTAATTACACCCCTCACCCTTTCTCTCTCCACCGGTGCAGGAAGTATCCTGCTTGATACGACGCCATCCTCCATATCAAAGGCTTCCAGGTGTCCAAGGCCACTATCAGCTCTTTGTCTTCCATTTAGATTTGCCAAAAACACAACTAGCAACCACTAAGTAGGGTTGTTATTTATCTGCTTAGGGTGTATGTATTGTGGCACACATATAAATTGGATGTTTCTTCAGGGAGGTATAACTGGTAGTACTTCCTACCGGCAGAGAACAGAGGAAAGCTTATTTATTTGACAACAGGTTTTCCCAGAGGGAGCTGCTGATGGCCAGCTTGTCCATCTGCTGGTAGCAGGAAGTTTATTGCAAAGCGGAAATTGCTGACTTTGGGACTTTTTCTAGAAAAAGTTAGAATCACTAGTGTGGTCTGTGCAGATGGTTGCCACCGTACATGTTATGGAAGAGGTCCCCACAGCATCATCGACTACACTTAAAGTGTGTGTCTAACATAAACTAGGGAACTAGATATTTCATGAAAGAAATGAACATGTTTTTCCTAAACTATTTTCTGTTCTGCCCAGGTAAATGCTACAGCATTCCTCTCATTTTCCCACTGCTAAGGAACAAATTTAGATTCTGCCTCAAGTTCAACCAAAGACTTGCCCTTACACTGCTGGCCAATATTAAAGGCAGGAGCTTCAAATACTCATGATAGGAAAATCAAGCAGTCTAGATAAGTCCCAGCCAGACACTCTAGTGTGATATATGATCTCTAGACAATAAAGTATTTTAAGGACAGTATTTAAAGAGAGCATTTTAAGGAAACATTTATAAAAAATGACGTGATGTTAACGATTTAATGCCTCTCCAAAGGAGGGATTAGCTAACTGTCGAAACAATGGGAGAATCCACAAAACAGCATGCTCCTAGGTGCTCCGGACTTATCTGCAAAGAAACTGACACAGGTTCCATGTGCCACTGACAAGAGACATGCATCTTAGTGTAAAGAGTCTGAAAGCAAATCTGGCATGGTGGTACATGGAAGCATGTTCATCCTTCCGTAAGTTGCTTTTGGTAATGGTATTTTATCACAAAGCAGAAAAGTAACAAATGATAAAGTTAAATGATATGCTCGGGTCAGCCTTAATGACAGGACATAACTGGATCAAAGCTTTTAAGAGGCAAGGGAAGAGCCTGGCAGGTGTCTTGAGGTACCTGATTCTGTTAGAGAGAACAGTCAGCCAATGCTAGATCAAAGGCAAATACGAAATAAGAAAAAATACAATGAATAAGATCGGAAAATATATTATCCTTAGACAAGAAAAAAAGAGTTCTTCAAAAATCCATCTTTTAAGGAGATCAATGTTTGATTTGATGAACACAGGTACCTCTTGACCAGTGAGAAGTATGATGTGTCTAGTCTTAGGAGTGATGGGGAATGTGCCCAGGAAAGTCTCCACTTGGCGATCTTTCTCTCTCTTCCTGCAGTTTATCGATCCTTGTGCTCACCAGTTCTGTTTTCTGATTAGTCTCTGAGTTCCTTACATCTCCTCTACTCACACTGGAACTGCCTGAATTCAGCCTTCACTAATTTACACAGAAGTTAAGAAAAGCTACCTATCTGGCCTACTGTGGCCAGTCTCATCTCTGACCTATGCGTGACATATCTTAGCCATAAGACTCTTGCTGAAATATAAAACTGGATCAAACCACTGCTGTGTCTAATTTTTCTTTTTTAAAAAATACATATTTACTTATTTTGCATGAATGTATGTGTGCCTGAGTGCATGTCTGTGCACCATGTGCGAAGAGTACCTACAGAAGCCAGAAGAAGGCATCAGATCCCCTGGAACTGGAGTTACTGACACTTGTGAGCTGTTTTGTGGGTGCTGGGAATTAAACCTTGATCCTCTGGAATGTGAGTCAGTACTCTTAAACTATCTGTCTGGTACTGTCTGCCTAGTTTTAAATGGTCCTCCCCTGCCATCAGGTCCAATGTGAGAGTCTTAAACAGGCTTCCACAGTCTCAGTGCTGGCGATCCGCTCTCACCCAGCCATCCTAAAATTTCTATCTTGTAACAGTTGCTTTATAAATCTCCCCTTATCCTTCTGTGTCTTCTGGGTGTGCCATTTCCTTTGTCTGCCTGCCACTGCCCTCCCCACTCCCCAGATGACATCTCTTCACCTTTCCAGACTCAGTGAGTCCTATCATCCTTCAGGAACCTTGCCCCGTTTCCTGCCTTGGTTCCAGTCTCTGTCGAAGGGTCCTGCCCATCTCTGGGCAATTGTGTGTACTTCTACTGAAGCAGCACTATGATGTGGTACAAACAGTGACCTGTTTTTTTTGACCACCATTTGCAGGCCTCCAGTGGGCACCAGTGACACTACCAGTTCAGCTCCTTTCCTAACTCCTTTCCATGAGAGAGAACATCGTCATTCTTCTATGGTGGACACCTGGGCTAGTTCCAGTGCTGAGCCAAATACTTCGTTACCAAGCGAACACTGGTCTAATGAATGCCAGCATGCGACCAGCCTGAACAATTCTCTCAGATCAGTGTCCAGGAGGACCCGTCTTTGGATGTCACTGCTCTCTTTGGATGAGCAATGTCTACATCCCAGGGGAACCTGCTAGGATGCACATTCTTAGCTAGCCTCACCACCTGTGGGATCTCAACCCACATGTGGAACCCAGGACACTGTGTCAAGAACCCTTCTGGACAATTCTAACAGGTGCTACATTTCCAGAAACACAAGCTGCTCAAGATTAAAAGTGATAAATTCAAGGACTCAGATAATGTTGCCCCTAAGAAGGGTATTTAAATTGTAAGACAGCTTTAAAAGAAGGCAAGGCACCATCACACACACAGACCTGCCCACCACCCACATGTGCTTCATCTCTCAATAAGGAGTGATGTGTAGCAAACCACTAACGACCTTGCTTTCCTCTCTCCCTTCTCTCAGGATGCTAACCACGGGGTTACAGTTGGTTTTTCCCATGTGTGCCTTCATACTTTTACTATATAAGCATACAGGCATTTATCTTTAATTAGAGATGTGATCTAGGCTATTACAGCAGAAATCACAGCACCTGCCTCAGCAAGCTACATAAAGACACCTGGAGTTGCAGGCAGTGGCTGCAACTAGCCTGCTCCTTGCCATTGGTAGGTGGGCAGACAGAATAATATTCAACTTCCAAAATGCAAATGTAAGGGTTATGAGCACAAATCCAAGATTCTACGATTGTAGCTGATTTATAACATAAAGTGATGCATAGGAGTCAAAACCATTAAACACAAATAACAACAGAGTTTGCACCGACAGACTTGGGTCATTTTTGCCCAGCCCTGTGAATCTCCAACGTAAAGAAAGTGTGCTTACCAGGGAGTGTTGTGTACTACAGGGTAGGAGGAATCCCAAACAGTCATGAAGAGGGCTCTGGTTCCATCCTGTCAACACCACAGACAGGCCTTGATTCTGTCACCTACAATGGCATCACCTGTTTGCCTCGAGCTTAACAGAAAGGACGTGATGATGGTTTGGGATAAAACTTTGTCATTTGGAAGCCTATAAAATGAACGGTTTATGAAAATATAGTTGCCAATGCATGCAGCCATAGCTCCCAACATGGAAAGATGGGGGAGGTGGAAGGGAGGGAAGGGAGAGAAGGGAAGAAGGAATAGGAAAGGAAGGGAAAGCAGGAAGGTGTGGGGGAGGAGGCAGTGAGGAAGAGGAGGAAAAACAGTCACTTGCTTCCCCATCCTGACACTTCCTTTAGTTTCTTATGATGATTCCTCGACTGTCTTTCCTATCCTGTGACTTTTCCTTGACTCCCCCCTCTTCCCTTGAAAAGCCTGTACTTTTGCCTGCTTTTCTTTGCTTTTTCCAGGCGATTCTCATGCATGTCAGTGTTTGGAAATCTTTGCTGCTGGTGAGGCTCTGTGAAGGTTTGCCCTGCTGTTTTTGTTGAATATGTGTGGTGTGTCCAGCCATGCTTTTGTTGAATGTGTGTGTGTGTGTGTGTGTGTGTGTGTGTGTGTGTGTGTGTGTAGTCATGCATTATTTATGTGCTGTTGATGAATTGTATCATGGGAGTCTTGGTGATTTTCTGATTAGAAAGAGACAGGAAACTTTCATTTGTCTATATTGTTTTTTTAAAAGCTTAGCTGATGTCTAGATGGGTGTCCCTGGATTACACATGCACGTGCTTATGAATAGGCACCCATCACTCATGCAGATAGATGAGTATACATTCTTTACAGAGGTTTAAAGTGCACAAGCAGGTAGCTGATGCACCTGCTCTCTTGGAAGAGAGCTCTCTTCCATCAGCTGCCCAATTGGGACCAGGCTTATGGGTCTGGATGTTCCTTCAGGACTAGCTTCCACAGTCTGTCAGGCCAGCTCCTTTGTAGCTAGGAGTCAGTGAATGGTAGGTAGTTATAAGGTTGGAATTCTGGTAAGATCATGAAATGGAAAAAAAAAAAACAAAAACCACATGGTGCTTTTAACCTCCACAACCCATCTTTTCTGTTGTCTAGAATTCCTGTGTGAAAACTAGAGCTCCAGCAGGAATCTTGAACCAAGAAGTCTGGGGGAGGCAGTCAACTGCTAAGAACAGCAATTTAGAAAGTGTCAGCACTCTGAAAATCAGAGAACCCTGCCTCCTGCTACAAAAAGAAACTGTTCATGCTATAGTTTTCTTATGGTTTCCTCTTATGGCAGTCTCTAAATTCTCTTCGCAAATTTAGCTATTTACAAAGCTATTAGCTGATAGGACAGATGGATTAGTTTCAGATTGGCAGGTCTAGTTAAGGCTAACTCTATCACTAGGTAGTAAAGTCTTCAGTCATGACTCCCTGCCACCTTCCTGGCCTGTCCTGGAAAGATGCATGAAGTGGTGGCTGTCCTGTTAGACTGCCTTGGGTTGTTTTTTCAGCTCAATAGCAACACTAGAGAAAACAGTTGGAGTAAAGTGGAAGGGGAAAACTCTTAACAGGATATCCCCCTTGTTAAAAGTTTTCCAGGAATGTGTTGTTTGAATATGTTCAGGCTGCTACTTAAAAAAAAATCAAGAGCAAGGGCAGATCTAGAAGGTGTAGGGGGCAAGTTAGGTAGGTGAGGCTCCAGGAAGAATGGAAAGACATTAGAGACGCAAGCCTGAACAGCCCTTGAGACATTCATCCTGAAAGAGACATAGTTGGTGGGAAGCAAGGCCACGAGGAGACTTCACAATCTTGACCCTGCAAGCAGCCTGCTTGAGTTCTAGACTGTTCTACAGAACAGCAGTCTTCTTCATTTTCTTTAATTTTTTTGTATCATCTTACATTAATTTTTAATTTAATTTTAATGTGGTCTGAACACTTAATATGAAATCTACCCTTTTGTTATGTGCACAGTATAGTATAGTTATGGGAACTGCAAAGGAATAGTATACAATGTTGTATTGCAGATGTTTACAGCTTACTCTCTTATCCATTGATATAATTTTCATACACTTCATATCCATTAATAGCATTTTCCTATTACTGGCTTCCCCCAGGCCTTGGCAACCAGCATTCTGCACTCAATGTCTGGGAATTTAATTATATATACATATATAACACAATACATATAATATATATGTATATGTATATAACATATATATATATACACATACATATATGAGAGGATGGATTGTGCTTGCATGCTCATGTGTGGAAGTCAGAGGTCAACCTCCTGTATCACTTCTCAGGAGCTATACACCTTGTTCTTTGAGACAGGATCTCTCACTGAGATTTAAACTGGCAAACTAGTGAGCTCTAAAGACCCACCTGTGTGTGTCTCCCTCCCCAGTGATGAGATTAAAATGCCACTCTGTCTGACATTTTAGGAAGATGCTGGGGACCAAACTCAGGTCTTCATGCTGTGTAGGAAACACTTTACTATTGGACTATGCCATCTTCCTAATCTCTCTCTCTCTTTCTCTCTCTCTCTCTCTGTATGTGTAAAAATATATATTTATACCATTATATATTATATAAATACACTTATGTATTTATATAATATATAATAGTTATATAAATATAATACATAATAGTTACACACACACACACACACACATATGCATTGAGATAGGCTGGCCTATAACTCACTATGTAGCCCAGGCTGACCTTGAATTCATGGAGAATTCTTCTACTTCATCCCCACAAATGCTAAGATTACAGGTATAAGACATCACACTTGGCTGAACTTGGTTATATTAGGTATATCATTTAAATGGTAAAAATAAAATCAGTGGGAAAATATCCATAGACTAGACTTCAACTATTGACATTTTATGCTTACTCTCATTCTCATGAATAGCTGAAACCACATGTTGCACTAGTAGGGATAGGGGTGTGATTTGGGGGTGGGGCATGTCCAAAGCCCTGGTTCTAGGAAGATAATATTCCCTGTCACTGGAGTGGAGAAGATAGGTACTATCTGGCTTGGTATTTTCCACTTGGTTAAGTTGCCTCTTAATGACTTGAAATAACTGGAATCATAAGGGAGCAAATGCTGCTCCAATTCATATGTTACATAATTCCATTTCTGCTCTCATGCACGTTAAGCTGGTTGGAAGAAAATCTGCTAAATTAAATTTGGTTTGATTAGGAAATTTGCATCATGTGCAGGCAAAGTACGGCATGTGTGGGTTAAAAAATGTTCTGGTTATTTAAAAAAATGTTTTACAGATGATTCAGTTTTACCATAGCTTCATTAGTGAACTAAATTTGTGTTCCTGAGGATGTGTTGGGGGTAGACTTTGCTTTGGCCCTTCGCTGGGAAATCTCTCCAAGTCCCAGACTATTTGTCCTGTCTGAAGAAAAGTACTATGGCCTCAAAGGCTGGGTGGGACATTCGAGCATCTCATGTCCTTCCTGCTCTGCTCTCTGAGCCCCCTTCATGGGTCCCTTTGCTTCCTTTTCATAAACTTTTGCCCGCTTCTCATCAGTTGTCCCAAGGTGAGCCTTGAGTCTCATCTTCCTTGGTCTAAGTCCTTAGCTGCATTTCACCCCAAATGGTCACCTTCCATTTTACTGCCAACCTCTAAACAAAGGCATGGAGAGATTTAAGGAGAGTTGTCTGACGTATTTCAGGCTGAGGAAGGGGCTTGAGAAAAGGTCAAATGTCACGGCAGGGTGCAGGGCCAGGGAAGGTAGATAGCCAAGAGCAAGTGGCAAAGTCCAGGAGCTTCTGTTTTATAGATAATACAGAGCTCCACTTTTCAACCTCAGTCTCTGCGGTGATGAACAGAATCTTGTATTTTACAGCCATTGAAAAGCACCCAAAGAGTAGTGAAGATTAAGAAAAATATGGTGCTGTTACTATTATTTTAGGTGAGTGATTATTGGGCAAAGAAGGCACTACATGGACAGCAGGTCTCCCCAAACTTCAGAAACTGTGTTGAGAACCAGGGCCACAAGGTAGCCCACAGGGCTTTAATAAGGTGTTCAGATGCAAGTATCTGGCTATGGTCTTTTCATTCAGTAAAGGCCTAGCTTATTTTTCATGCTCTTTTCCTCTTTATCATTTTTGTTCATGGAATGACAATTTTGTAGGCTAGAGTACACAGGTAGTTTTGACACAGGCCACGTGGGATACACTTCTAGAAAGGTGTATAGCACCCTGTCATTCCAGACAAGTCCCTTATGCTTCTGGCCCCTGGCCAATTCCCCCTTCTCCCTGAGGTAATCATGATTGCACTAATTCCTATTTCTATAGATTGTCCAAGCCTTTTCTAGAAATATATAACAATGGATTCACAGACTGCTCCTTTGGGTCTAATGCTTCATGCTTTAAGCATGTAGAGAAACTTCCATGGCTTATATGTCTGAAATCAAAGGGCCACCCTGCAGAAATGTGGGTATTCTGAGGTCCCTGGGGTTTGCATTGGGGTAGAAGACTTCAGATGCCAGTCTGATTGGGGGAGGGACGAGGAAGAAGCCGAGGTGGGAGGCTCATAGTTACCCTTCTCATCCTCAAACAGCTCAGCTGTCCTTTTTCATGTTGTCCAAATTGGGGTTCACTGAAAAGTTGCATTTGGTAAAGGGGGAATTAGTTAATAAAGAGCTATCTATGTTAGCAGCATGGGAAATATTAATCATTGCATTTTATATTAAAGAACCACAAATCTCAAGATTCTTAAGTGATCCCTTTTTTGTGACAGTCCATAAATTTCCATTATTGTTTTCTGATAAGACAGTGGTGGCAGCCCTGGAGAGAGCTGGGAAACAGAGACAGCCAGACCGGGGGCCCCCAAGGGAGGGCTTGGGCACCAGGCACTGTAATATTAGTACTGGTTACTATCAGACAGCACCAGCCCAACCAAGGTGCCTAGACAATAGGCCAGAGGCCACAGGCAAGGGAGGCACAAAGACAGCATTCAAAAGACCCTGCTGCTGCCAGCCAACACTTCTACGGACTCCAGCAGACCCAGGCCAGGCCTGCGCACTACCCACGGCCAGAAAGCAGAAAGCCTCTCTTGTTTTTTTTTTTTAATGGTAAGTTTTTAAACGGCTAAAAATACTAAACACAGAAAGGAGAGTGCTGACATAGCCTTAGAGGCAAACGAGACAAACGGAAACTGTTGTTCTAATGATGAAAACAAACTGGCTTCATAATTAGAGCCCAGCATTCCAAACAGGGCGATTGTTATTACCACACTCCTCTAGGATGAGGGGGTGGTCCGGAGGACTTATCAGCAAACCCAGGAAACCTCCATCCACCTGCACCTGCTCACCCCTCTCTGCTTGCTTTAGCCAAGGCTTATCTAATTCTTGGGCTTTTTTTCTAAGCACTCAAGGAAAAGATACTTGAGATGGGATCAGATTCTTCAGGCCCAATTCTCTTGTAAAAAAAGAGGAACGGTTCTTTCCATCCAGTATTCTGAAACTGCCATTCTTCCTGAGCAAATTTACCCATTTCTTTTCCTGGATAGAGTTCTAGCCACATAATACCTTATACTTCTCAGGACTACCCACCTCAGTTATGCTAAATAAATTTTTTAAAAAGTGGCAATGCCACAAGTTTGAAGTTAAAAGGGTCAACTAACAGCAAAAATAACCACAAATACAAACAGCAAGCAAGGCTGACATCTGACCTTGTTAAGTCATGTGTGAAGCTTGGTACCACACAGGTCCTCCGACGAGATGGAAACCACAGATCTGGGAAAAAGGAAACACAAAAAGATAAATATAAATGTTTTTTTAGATTTAAGTTCCCCAACATTTGATTAATCAGTACCTGCTCTTATTCCTGTCTTTAAATGGGGTTGGGTTTCAGAGCTGTCTCAGATTTTGAATAAATGCAAATGGACTTAGATGAAATCTCATTCCGAACTAGACATAGTTTCATGGGAAGAGACTAAACACTAGGTTGTAATCACAGAGCTCAGGCAGGCGACAACCTTCCTGCCTCCCAAAGACCTACTTTTCTATGGGGCTTCAAGAACAACACCCAAGAGTTTTACATTCCCAGCCTGGGAAGAGGGCTAAGAGGCAAATAAGAACCTACAGGAGATGGGAGATTCTATGCTAATGAGAGGCCGTTTCCTATTCCTGGGGATGAGGCAGCACCCCTGTGCTGGTGCAGGTTAGAGGGCGCTGCATGGGGCCTCCTCTCAGCCCCAAGTGGAGATGCCTGGAGAGTTTATTCTGTGTGGCCTATGGGGGACACTTTCTGCAGATAGAAACACAAGGAGGCACCTGCTGGAAGCGGCCGGCAATGGGGGCAGCACCAAGCGTCTAAGTCTGACAGCTCCAGCCTTATAATTTTTGTGATTGTTGTGGGGAACTCAGAAGTCACAGTCACAGATCAGAAGCATAGATATCCAGATTCCTAACACCCACAACAGAAGATGGCTTTTTTCCACCTTTCATACCTGTTTCACCAAAACAATGAAAAGAGCGCTGGTATAATTTCCTTGATAACCCGCCCCAAGCCTGGCTCATAAGTTGATGCATAATTTGCCAGTCTTTGTTTGTTTGTTTTTTGTATTCACAAAAAATATCTATGTATCCATGACAACGGTGTGCTTATGGGTGATTTTTGTGTTTTGTTTTTGTGACAAGGTCTCATTTTTTGTAGCCTAGGCTGTCCTTGAACTCGGTCTATAGTCCAGGATGGACCCAAACTCATGGTGATCCTCCTGCTTCAGTGTTATGAGTACTGGGATTACAAAAGTGAGCCACCATTGCTTGGCTTGGGTTTTGGTAGTTTTGGTTGCATTGGTGTGTGTCATAAACCTTCTATTACAAAATTGTCATGTGCTGATTAAGCTCACCAAGAAGCTCCCTTTCCCACCTACTTTAGACTCAAGCATATTTGTCTCAGTGTATCTTCCAAGGTTCCTTGGCCGAGGATGGGCTGGTCCCCTGACCTTGTGGGAAGGGTAATGGAGAAGAGCAAAAGAGCCCCAAAGTAAAAACCACTATGTCCCTAAGAACACCTAGAAAGGCAGACCATTTCCAGCACAGGTTATGCTCGTTCATCTCGTGATATAACAATTCCTGCAGTGCAGGGGTGATTCCCGTGCACACCATGCCCAGCTTTTCACAGATACCATGAACCCGAGCTCAGCTCCTCATTCTTGCAAGAAGTCTAGTCACAGACCCATCGTCACAACCTGGGCATTTTAGATTTACTGTGTGATGTGACTTTCTGTCTCTGCATGTCTTCGTCTATTTTTTTTAAACCACATACACTAACCATACAAAATTCTGGGCTTTCCTATACTGTCTACATGCATGAATGTACTTTAATCACGTCTGCCCCTCTACGACAGACCCTTTCATACCCTCCTCCCCTCCCTCCATTTCCATAGTATGTACAAGAGCTCTCCCCATCACAATGCATAAACACTCAGTTACTGTCCCTTCGCCCTGCGGCCCTGTGTTTAAAACACCAGAAAAGCTCTGTTTATCACATTAAAGGGATTCCTGGTCACTCAACAGTGTGCATTGCATGTTGGGTATGTGTAGATTTTCTCTACTGCCCCACTCAGGGCTTTGCAATAAGGCCTCACCTTGTCTTCATGCAGATTCATCCACAGTGTGCCTCCATGCAGAGCACACATGCCATGCATACACAGGCAACACATACTTAGTATAATTTATTAAAATTTATTGCTAACATCTTTTACTTGAAAACCATTAAAGATGACTATGAAATTGTATTCACCTATTTTCTACAAAATCCCTTTCTGCTGCTCTTGCCATAAACCTTCTAATCTAAAACCTCCAACTTTAACTCACTATGAGTAGAAAAGCTGATAGTATTGGGCTAGACACCAAGGCATGGAGAAGCATGCTGTATTCTTAAAGCATTTCCAAAGAAGAAGTCAATAGAGCCAAGAGGCTTGTGTTTGGAACTGTTTGGTTTTATTGCAGTTTTAAGTACATGCATACCCTTAGCTTTGACATTAATATCTAAAAATAAACAGTGCCTTTTGTAGAAACAATATCAAACTTTAATATATATATGGATATAATTTAATTCAATAATTTAATTCTGATGTAGACTCTAAGGAATAGATTTGAACTTGGTTACATGGAAACAATATAAATCCTCACATAATTCACATTAAAATTTTTTTTATTTTTATTTTACTTTGTTCTTTTCAAACAGGTCCCATACTGTACTCAAGACCAGCCTGGAACTCACTATATAGTCCAGGCTGTCTCAGAATCTCTGTCTTCTGCTCCAGGCTTCAGAGTGCAGGGGCCATAGGTAACAACTTCATTCATAAACTGTTACTAAGTAACTTTATGGTTTGTAGTAATAATTTCACATGCATTAGACCTCACAGTGACCACATGAGACAGATAGTATTAACAGGCTTGTTTTCCAGATTCAGAAAGGGGAGGCAGAGAGTGAGGCAGACACTGGTGAGGGGTTCCACTCGGGGAGTCTGATGTCATAGGCTTGTTCTGAATGCCTGAGAATGAGCTTTAGTTTTAAAGTCAAAACTGTTAAGAACGTGAGATTTGGGTGCCATGGAAGTGGCCTCCAGAATTTGTGTAATACAGTCAGCATCTCTTTCATGGTGTGTTCCTGAGAAGCATCATTTGAGTCAATCCAGGAGACAAGCTCAATGGTGACTTGGCTGTGCTGAAGGCCAGTTAAAGAAGGGAGCTGAAGCCAGACCCTCCCAACCTAAACACATCTGGTTTTAACTCTTCTCTTTAGAAAACAGGGAATTGAGAATTTGCTCAGAGCTCAAATGAGACTGGCCAAAATTATAATGAAAAGCCTTTCCTGGAACAACTGTAATTTAGAATGTGTGTCTTTTACACCTTTTAAAATTGGGGCACAAATATGTTACTAGTGTGGTTATTTTGTAGCTTCAATAGAATACTGTTTTGTAACTGATTCACATTCCAACTTGGGATACATTTATTTGTGGGCGTAAAGCGGTTCATTTTGTTTAGTCATCTGACCTGAGGTGAGGTTGGCACTGTTTCATGGCTGCTCCCAATTAATGCAAATTGGAGGGTAAAGGAGAAATAAAGCATCTTTAACTTGGTTCACAAATCTGTTATAAAGAGCTCTTCATTTGATCTATTTCAGGGGAGGGCGGAACTGTGAACAAACAAAACAACACAGAAGAAACTAGCAATTACACAACGTGTAATTTCACTACCAAGCTTTGAAAGGGTTAAATTTATATCTAAGTTATTTGTTTATTTATTTTGAGTCACAGTCTCCCTATGTAGCCTGGAACTGGCTATGTAAACTAGGCTGGTCTCAAACATACAGAGAGAGCCTTGTTTCTGCCTCTCGAGTGCTGGGATGAAAGGTTTGGACCATCATATCTGGTTAATCAAAAATCAGTCCTCTCTGTCCATCTGTTTATCTATCCATCCATCTTTAGTCTCTCAGCTCTCACCTGAGGTAGACCAAAGTCTGAACAGTGTACGTTCCTTTTGTTTATGTTTTTAAGGGTTTTGCTAAGTCTTTTTACATTTTTATTTTTATAGTCACACTGCATTCCCTTATACCAGCACATAGTCACACTGTACTCCCTCATACCAGCACACAGTCACACTGCATTCCCTTATACCAGCACAGTCACACTGCATTCCCTCACACCAGCACACAGTCACACTGCATTCCCTCACACCAGCACACAGTCACACTGCATTCCCTCACACCAGCACACAGTCACACTGCATTCCCTCACACCAGCACAGTCACACTGCATTCCCTCACACCAGCACACAGTCACACTGCATTCCCTCACACCAGCACACAGTCACACTGCATTCCCTCACACCAGCACACAGTCACACTGCATTCCCTTACATCAGCACATAGTCACACTGCAGAAGCCAGTGAGGTCTTTTCTTAGCACTGTGTCTTATATACATTGCAGAGGTTCCAACTCTCACACATATAAGGTATGGTACAGGACAATCTGTTTAATGGCAATTGCCCCTTTTACATTGAGATTAACATTTCGGATGGACTAGAGAGGTTGTTCCAGTCATGTATGAACCCTGAAGCTCCTGTTTCCCCCCACCCCCGAGAGAAGCAGAAGGGTGTCAGATTCCCCAGGAGCTGGAGTTACAGGTGGTTGTGTTGTTCCTGATGTGGGTGTTGGGGCCAAACTCAGGTCCTCTACAGAGCAGTGAGCATTCTTGACCACCTGTGATTTTTTGATACACTCTTTTTTTTAATTTTTATTTTTCTTATTCTGTGACCTCCCCTCCCCCCTCCAGCTTTCTGCCCCTCTCCTTCCTTTCCCACCTTTCCCCCAATGGTGTGCTCTTTTCACTCTCTTCTAGGCTGACGGACCCTTTTGTTCAGCTATGTCAATACCTTACAGTTTTAAGAGAAATTCTTACTCTTTTGCCTTTGCTTTCTAAAACCTGAGTGGTACAGATTGTTTTTCTAATTTTTTCTTTTCTTTTTGTTAACTGGCACGAGACTTACCTTTTGAAGGTTTCAAATACCCAGTACTGTGATAATGTACACCATCCTCCCTCACCCCCTGCACTAAGCCTTCATCACATTCCCTCACTGCTCAGTGAAGAAGTTGTCTTTTCCCCTGTCCCCTTCAAGCTTATTTTTGATCACATGACTTTCTTTGCTCCATAGAATTTCATCAGACATGCTCATACAGAAGTTTGAGAGAGTTCTTGCTCCATTTAAGTGTCTTTCTGTTGCCCCATGATTACCTTGGGGACATGCCTGACCTTGCTTCTCCTGGGTAGGAATGATACAGTGGAAATAATTCACGTTAACTAGCTCCACAAAGTCAAGATGATAGCGCTATCCAGCTCCTGTTGCCCATAGAATCCCAAGAGAGCCCCAGTTGGACCACAAGACCCACCCTGCTAACCTTTGGACCCATGAACTCATAAATGCTAATTGTTTCAAGCTTCTAGGTTTGGAGATAATTTGTTACTGACCAAGGAAGACCAGATAATATCACTGAGCACTACTAACTGATAGAGAGCTTATCTATTATACTAAGGGATGCCGACACGGAAGACAGTTTAAAACCAGGTAATAAATTCGGCAAATACCTGCCAAATGTCGGCTGGATCAGGAAAGACTTACGCAGGATCTAAAGATAAGCCAAGTTAAACAGAAGCACCACATAGAAAAAGGAATATACAGGCCAAGGAACACTTAAGCAAAAGATGGGGAATGAAGTATCGAGGGTCCAGCGATGGTGGCATACCCTCTCTGATGGAAAAGAGAGAATGGAGGCATGGAGGGCTGGTTAGATGGCTCAGCAGATAGAGGTGTTTGCTGCCAAATCTGACAACCTGAGTTTTCTCCCTAAAACCAACATGGTGGAAGGAAATAACTGGCTCCTGAAATATCCTCAGAGCAATGTACACTGTTGCGTGAGTGTACACGCACACACGCATACACATAAACAAACAAGTAAGACGATGATGATGATGATGATTGTGAATGGAGAGGTGGATACTGGGGCCAGGCTTGTGGCCCAGGTTTACTTAGTGGAAACTGACAGCTCTATGGTCCTGCCCAGTAGGATCTGGAGCCACAGAAGAGATGAAATTGTCATCATTGGAGATAAGAGAGAGTGAAGAAATCAGAGCCTGGGTTCCTTCTTCTTTCCAGTTTTTTTATTCCCTCCTCCTCACAATGACTGAATCTCGAAGATACACAAGCTCGGTAGGCTACCTGTTAGTAAGAAGGGAAGGGCTGAGAAAGAATCTGAGAGTGTTCAGACTGACATGATCTACCAGGCCCACACAACGTCCCCTTTAGGGCTAACTGTAGCAGCCATGAACATGATGGAGAACCAGCTCAGACTCAGTCAGAAAGTGGGGTAGGGCCCAGGCAGGGAGGCAAGGGAGAGGACTGTGGAGTGGTCCTTTAGAGCAAAGCACTGAGAATCCTGGAGGGACAGTGAGTAGGGCATTCTGGTTTGGGAGGGCAAAGCTTGGGGATATAGTAGGTGATGTTACAAAGGCAAAAATAAGCTTTGTAGTTTGGGATTCTACCAGGGAGACTAGGTTTGTGTTCTGAAGTCAACAAGGCATGTAATGGTTTGGACCAGCGAGTAATGTTATCCAAATTATATACCAGGATCATTACTTCATATCCAATTTGAGGAAGACATGGATGATCGATAAACTAGGAACTATTAAGGGTGGACCCTGTGGAACCTACAGCCCTCCTTAAGTAATTTGTAGGCATCGGTGCAAGCATTCAGTTTTCAGAGAGATGGAGCTTGGTTTTCACAGGGGTCTCAATGGGCTTAATGACTCCTGACCCCATCAGAAATTTTAAGCATCAGAATAAAGAAAGTAATGGCAAAGCTTCCATTTTAATTCTTTTAATGAGGATCAAAAATATGCCAGCAGTCATGGGAATGGACATAAAAGCAGATACAACATTACAACAGTTACAAGGAAAAGTCTACGCAAAAGACCTGAATGAATTCGACAGAAATGAAACAAGTTCAAGAGAGCCTGGAAGGTTCGACTGTGGGCTGTCGCTGTCTGCTGATTTCTTCCTTCCCTCGACAACTTGAGGGGAGCGATTCATGTTTCTAAAACACTGTAGTATTTCTTATGCTAAAAAAGTTCCTAGGTAAACATGAGGCAAAAATGTGCCCCTCCCATGTCCAACACAGACACACAAATCCAACACAACCTCTTCCGCCACTGCTAAGTTCAAACACAGACTGCACACCCTTCCCTAGTCTGGACCTCAGGTCACCAGGCTTTGTCCTGGGGGGCACTTTGTATTTGTTATGATATCTACCCTTTTATTCCAGAAGAATGAAGTACTGATGTGTTTATATTTGACAGTATTACATACTGCAATCTGACTGTAGATGTGCATTTATATTCACATTTATCACACATGGGAGAGTCAGTTACATACAGTTGGGTCATGAGCTTCCTCATACCCATGTTCATGAATCATCTTGGTGTCAACACAGAGCAGATAATACAGAGATGGATGAAGCTGTCTGAGGCAGGGTATTTTTGCATGCATGAAAACTTATTTGATTATCAGACTATCCTACTGAGGGTTTAAATCAGCACTGTCATCACAATCAATGATGGGCAGCACCTTGACTATTCTACAAATTCTCACCCCCAGTCAAGCATAAGTGGGCACACAGTATTACTTTAAACCATCTGCCTTTCAAAGTGTGGTGACCATTGGGTTGGCATTTGAATGTCACTGGTTTCCTTACTTTAGGGATGTTTTTTCTGACATTTGAAAAGATCAGAATCACCATCAGAACAGATCTATAATAAGGACAGTCAGATGCACCAAGTTTTTCTTTAATTTTTCAACTGACGAATGAGGTGACTGTGACTGTCCACATCAACACGAGGACCTTCCCTGCTGCCCTCAACACCAACCTCAAAAGAACAGGCTGCTCAGTTAACACAGGACGCCAGGGTCTGTCAAGCCAGCCTTTGTCCAGTGACGGACAACAGGAAAACTGAAAGGCAGAGATCAAATCCTCACTCTCCTCTCTCAACACATCTCTTCCGCTGGGAAATTCATCCGTGCAGGTATCAAGCCGGTCACTTTGCTGTCGTTTATTGTTCCTCTTCCAAGGGCAGTGCAATCACAGCGTTAGTTTACCGTCTTTTCTCTTAGGTAGAGTTGTATTATTCTCCCTCCTACCCCTTTCAACAAAGATGGCATTCACCGCCCTGGAGGGCCACCCGGAGGTTCTGTGATCAGAGTGTGGCAGGGAGGCTGCTACCTGGAAAGCGGCAGGAGCAGAAGCCAGGCCCTACTTGTCGGTCTAGATTAGACACAAGAACATGCTTTATGAGGATTGCCTTTACCCAGCAAATAGCATCTTAGCCAAAGCAACATCAAGCAAAGCAAAGAGAGATGACAGATGGACAGACGCATGGATGGGAGAACAGACATATGGACAACCCCTAAAATCACTATCCCTCCACACTATCTGCAAATATGGAGCTACTTATTCAAACATTTTAAAAGTTTCTTCTGTTTTTGGAGACAAAACAGATCTAAACTACAGGATTCTCAAGCTGAATGTCCCTTAGGGGCTGTCGGGCTGTGCTCTGTCATTTTGGTTTTTTGATCTTCATCCACTTCCCGGGTGTCCTCCTCTGCCCCTCCCCACCAGCATATCAACAGTCAGGGAGTTCTTCAGAAGCCTGACATGTCTATACGCTCTTTGATTAGGCATGTCTACTTCTAAGAATTCATCTGAAAGAAATGATCATATGTGGTCTTTGTGACATAGATGTCTACATGGTGCCATTTATAACAGGAAAATGCTAGAAGGAGAGACAATTAATTGTAAAATTGGGGAGGTGGGTGGTCAATGATTTCTGTTTTATTCTGTATTTTCAACTGCATTTTCTAAATCATCCACACTGGAAATAGCACCAATAGGTTGAACATAACACATCTGTGCTTGATACAGCGCCACTGGCAAGTCCGCAGGGGGAAGATCGTTACCTTCACCATTAGACAGTTCAGTGACCACCAGGGCTATATGTAGTATAGCTAAATGCTCCATGCCTCAGACACCACCACTGTAAAATGGGGGAATTAATGCTACCAGGCTCAGAGTTGTGATGGGATTCAACTGAATTAATTAAATACTGAAATGCACAAAGCCTGAGGTGTTGGCTTCTGTCAGGATGACAGGGGCTCAGGGAAGGACCAAGTATTTGGATGGTTCCATACCATGCCCATACCATGGGGCACTTCTCAAGAGTCCCTAAAGCTATGCTCCTTATCTGGAGCATCAGAATGGGGCCTGGGAAATTAAATGTATCTTCTGTGGCAACATCGTAATGTCTTAACAGGAGAATTGCCTGTTTCAAATACATCCAATTTGTGTCAACTAGACCTTAATATGCCTGTTTCAAAGTGAAGATGACAGACACCCTTTCTCAGGAAGCTGTCCTGGGATACTTGCCACCATCATAGCTTAATAATAATAACAATAATAATAATAATAACAACATCAACAATAATATTCAGAAGTATACTTTTGGCAGAGGAAAACGACCCCAGGCTGGGGCCTGATGGACAGAGTGTTAACCAGCAGCAAAGGGTAAACAGACTGTGTCTAAACAAGTCCAGCTGCAGCAGACAATACTCCGCAGTGTCTTGGGGGATTACCATGCATGCAACATTGAAATCTGAGGCACTGACACAAAAGGAGGGCATTCCAAGTCCTTAGCATTTTTCTGGAAAGTCGTCCAAGCCACAACTTAGAAACAGCACTAATGAATTAATGATACAATTAGCAATTTCTAGGTTAACCACTAAAAAAGAGTAAAAGAATAAACAAATAGCAAGCCAACAGAGGTGAAATGCTCCATTAAGTCAAAATAATGAAGAGGAGGAGAGAAGACGTAGAAGAGAAAGAATAAGAATAAGGGGAGGAGGAAGGGGAGCAGGAGGAGGAGAGGGAGGGGAAGGAGGAGAAGAAGGAGGAGGAAGAGGGAGAGGAAGAAGAGGAGGAGAAGAAGAGTGGTGGAGCAAAGAGAAAAAACCCCGAAACAGCAAATAGACTCTAATTCAAATATAGCAGTGATTTCATAAAATACAATATGCTAAATTCTTTAAAGAGTTTCAGCTAAGTGCTGCTTAAATGAGACACAGGACCTAAAATTTTCAAGAAAAAAGTGGACCAAAAATATTAAGAAATTGTTATATTAGTACCAATCACCATGAGCTTAATAACAGGAGACATTATTTGAAATAAAAATAGGTATTTCACAGCAATAAAGGAGGAAACTGTAGGAACACACAAGGATCTAATTCTCAGTTATGAAGCCATAGACATAGAAAGTCAGCATTTCTGGGATTAAGCCAGAGGCTGGAAAATCTGCCGTGTTATATGGGAGACCCACATACAGTCTCTATGGCAGGTAGAAGCATGTGGCAGCTGGGGAAGGTACAGGCGTGGGAATGGGAATGTGACCACCAAATCTGCCTGCCTCCATCTGTGGGGAACATATGGCCAACAACCACAGAATACACAGCATGTACACTGGACTAGTTTCCTCTGCACTCGATGGCAGACAGGTCAGTGTGAAGAAGCTTCAAAGGGTAAGACCACACAGAATATGTTCCCTCACGTGGTAATTTGGCTCTAATTGACACACAGATCAGGGATAACGTGTAGTGGAAATCAGACAATGTTAACTGTACCGGGAGGAAGTTGTGTCGTATCAAGTGTGTAGATGCTGCTAACAGTGTGACTCCAGGGAGATGTGCATGCACCCACTCCAGCTTGGTGTCCCATACAGTGTTGTCCAGTTGCCCATTACCTCAGTGCCTACCAACAACCTGTCCATTCTCTGTCCAGATGACCAGGAACAGCAGTATGAGGAGGCTGGGCCCTGTCCCAAGCTGTCTTTCTCCACCTCTCTTGACAGTGCCCTAAAGACATTTAAATTCACCAGGGACACACAGTCATACCATTTGCCTGTACATTCCATGCTGGATCCCAGTGAAGTCCCTTGTTCACAGGGCTCCACTCTCCCTGGGCTCCCCATCTGCCTGGCTGAGCCTGCTTCTTTGGGGCTCCCCAATGTGGCTCCTCTTGAACCTGTAAGTATAATGAATGCAGTGATTTCCTATGCCTCTCCCAGCCTGGATCCATGGACATTTTGTAGAGATCCTTAAAGACCACTCAATGGGACTCAACTGGGACTCTCCCAGTTATAACCTAATAGTATAGGAAGGGCTCTTTCTTTACCGTGGTGCTCTGTAGCAAGCATTTTACATACTTTCTATAGCTACCTCTTGAACAGAGATTCCACACACTGCGAAAAGTGAAAACAAGACCAAAGAAAGGAAGAGACGAAATTACTCTTATCTTTGGCCTCATAATTGTGTATGAGTGAAACAAAAGAGCCACAGAGGAGTTATTAAAAGTAATAAGTGAATTAGGCCAGATCACTGGATATGAAATCAACATGAAAATTGAATTGGAATATAAAACATAACACTAAATTTAGAAAACTATGACACTTTTATTGATATAATATTCCAAATTCTTTATAGATAAGTAATAATTGGAAGAAACAGCGTTGTCTAACTACCCCATCCTCCCTCTTTCCATTGGCTTCTGGAACACTCAGCCTTAACTTTGGGCCCCCAAAACAGTGATTTTCAGTTTTTCTTTAGCATGAACATGGCAAGAAATCTATCTTGCAGAATGGCAGCATGTGCAAACCATGCATGCATAAGAAATGTGGGAATGTGCATTTTAGGAAACGGTGCCCTAACTTTTTGCAATATGCTCTGTGTTCTCCCCTCTGCAGCTAACCTGTTGGAATAGTGGTCACTCTTCAGGTACTTTTATGGACCTCAGTTTCAGCGCCCCCTAAGATGGCTTCACAATATTCACCAGTGTATAAGAGTGAAGACAGCCAAACCTCCAGGTTGAGTGAAGTGTCTAATGAGTTTGGAAACAGTGTTTTCCAGAGCTCTTGGCATATATGAGACCCTCAGTACAATATGACTGGAGGGCTGGTGTGCATGTTGCATATTTACCTAGTGCCCAGATGGTTGTTGGTACCTAGCCTTCATTTCCTGCTTTCTCACCTTTTCTTCTAATTTATGCCAATATATTACAGGCTACGCATCCTTACAATAAGCTGTCTTAATTTTTTTTCACAACAGGTTTTGAAAATGTTCTTTCAGAATGAAACAGTAAATCCTTCAGATGGTGCAGGAGATGAGGATGCAGTAGGCTGCAGGAATAGGAAGTCCAACTCCTGCAAGATGCATGCTTCCCATCCCACCCTGTAACAATGTCTGCGGCACTGGGGCCCAAAGAGCAGATGGTGAGTGTGAACTCACTGCTAACCTTCCAGGGAACCAAATCCACTCCAACTTTCCAGGAAGACAAGTGGGAGAGCCATTGGAAGCTCACTCTGGGAAACACAAAGATGTCTTTGAGAGAGGAACAAAGGTCCTGCTGAGGACAATAAAGATTGGTGTGAGCATCTCTGTGATAAAGGAGTTCCTGGTCTTGAATTTCCTTATCTTAGTTTCTCAAGCCTTTGAGACTGTGTGTCTACAGGGGAGCTAGCAACCATGCTGGAAGCAACTAGCTCAGGCACGTGAAAAAAAAAAACAAAAACAAAAAAAACAAAAAAAAACAAAAAACACCTTATCTGTCCGACACAAGAGAAAATTTCACCTTAATAAAACTTCTATTTTCAAACATTCCCTTTATTTCAACTGAATAAAACTTTCCCTACAAAAGGTTCTCAGGTCACTTTTGGGCAAGATGCCAGTCCCAGCACCTACAAAAAGCAAGGAATATTTTAGACAAAGCACCATGGTCCGCTTTGGGACTGCTGAAGGCTGGAGTTGGGCTATGATATGGCTGGTGTTTCTTTAGTGAAAAAGATTTAGAAAATGTTGGGGAATGTCAGAGGGTTGCATGGGTCAGCAGACACACTCATAGACTGAGCTCTATAGTTGTCATGGATGTTTGCCTCTGTGTGAAGTCAGAAGTAGCTGATGATGAAAAGTGCCTGTGCACGCAGAGACACAGCCTGAAAGCCCACGGAGTAGGAAATCACACAGTAAGATGCTATATATAAAAAGCAGAATAAAAGCCAGGTGTGGACACACACACATATAATCCCAGAACCTGGCAGTCTGAGCAAACGGACTGTCATAAGTTTGAGGCTAGTCTGGGTAACAGAGTGAGGATGCTGCCATGCTCCCTGCCATGATGATAATGGACTAAGTCTTTGAAACTCTAAGCAAGCCCTCAACTAAATGCTTTCTTCTATAGAGTGTCATGGTGTCTGTTAACAGCAATAGAACAGTAACTAAGACTGGTGTGTGTGTGTGTGTGTGTTGGTAACTGAACCCAGGGCCTTTTGCTTGCTAGGCGAGCACTCTACAATCCAGCCTTCTTTCCCATGTTTATTTTGAGACAAAGTCTCACTAAGTTGTTCAGGCTGGCCTTGAACTCACCTTGTAGCTCAGACTGGCTTTGAACTCATTTTTTGGCTCAGGAAGGCCTTGAACTTGCCATCCTTCTGCCACAGCTACCTGAGTATAGTACATTTCTTTAAAATCTCTAGTCTATGAATTCATTGAAGTTTTTCTTCATAGGGAGATTTCAGGAGTTAAAATTTTCATTTACCCGGGAGAACTGGAAGACGGTACATTTCAGTGACTCACATGTGAAAGAGAAGCAGTGCACAGAACCCCAGGGTTTGCATGAAGGCACACCAAAGTACAAAA